>PVLD010025932.1:0-22949 GCA_004027595.1 Dinomys branickii | reverse complement strand
TTGCATGTCTGTATATGGGTCCATACATCTACAATTCGAAGATATCAATGGATAAAGCAACAACTACTGTTGAGACCATATCACCTTGTCTATAGATTAGTTGTGATTGTACTATTTTCTATGATAATGGGTGTCTGTTTGTCAATATGTTTTTGTACTTTTATGTTTCTAAAATAAAAAAAAATAAATAAAAAATAAATAAATAAATAAAAATTTTGCCTAATCTAAGAACTGATTAGATCTTTACTATAAATATTCTCATAAAACTGATTCCAAGAAAAACGCCTTCCTAATCTAAAATGCTCTGAAATTCACATGAAGTGAATTCATATGCAGCTAGGGAAGGAAATGGATAAAGTCAACACATTGCTTGAATTGAGGAACATTCAGCTAGTGTCAGAGAAACAGTCACACTTGTTCAGGCAGATCAGAGTTTCAAAGTGAAAAGCCTACATAATGCATATTAAACCAGCTACTAACCTACAGGCCTCCTTTCTTTACCTAAAAGTTTCATGAAATAAAAAGCATAGGATCATTCACCCAGGCGTCCCAGGGTTTTCTTGAAATATTGATACACCAGCATAAATGGTTGCTTTAAAAATGGAAATTTCTTGTGATTTTATACCAAAAAATAGTGGACAAAGAAAATAAATCAAAAAAGTAAGCAACAGTGAATTTCTACATTTTAGTGACAAACTCATTCTTCCTCAATTTTTAGATTATTTTCTCAGTCTTTTATATTATTTTCTCCAAATCTTAGACTCTCATTTTAGCCTCAGATTTTATGTCCTGTATCCAATCACTCTTGATATGTTGCCCCCCACTTTTTTAATCAGGGTACTATTCCAAATCTGCACTGCTTTCATCCAGTTCATGTACTGAATAACTGTGGGATTTTTGTTTGTTTTTACCATCCCCTAACGCTTTCTGAAAGTTCTCTCATTCTCAATTTATTACAGCTATATCAATACTTTTCACATACCAATTTCACTCCTAGCTCAAGAACATGCAGTGGCTCCCTACTACCTTCAGGATCATAGCCACATCCCTGTACTATGTGTCTAAGGTCCCCATTTACTGACCCTGGGTCACCTCCCAACAGAGAAGCCCTGCAGTCCAGAAAAAGAGCTCAGCTTTTGTGTTGGAGGATATTAGTTGTAATCCCTGCCCTGACATTTACTTCTTATGAAGCACTAAACAAGTTCTTTAAATTCCCTAAGCTTCAGTAAACCCACTTGAAAGCAGAGAACAATAAAATCTGTCTTGCTCGGTTATTATGAGAATTCAATAGAATACCTAACACAGTGGGTTGGTGCAGCTCGTTCACATTTTTACCCCTTTGCTCACAGAGGTCCCCAGGTTATAATGTCGACCGCCTATGCTCTCCTCCTCACGCTCCTAATCGAGCGTCAGCAAAGCTGGGACAGTTATGCAGGGCCTATACGAGACAACAGGGCCTTTCTGGCAAACCCATCTTACACCTTTTCCTGTATCTGTTTTTAAAAATAGAAGAGAAAATCCCATTCCTGGAAATTTACTTCCTGCAAAAACAATCCTGATTCACAATCTCACTTCTCGAAATTCCTAATGCTCATTTATTTATGAAATGAACAAATGTTAACCAAGTGCCTACTAAATGTCAGACACCGAGGAAGCAGTAAAGATATACCCATGGTCCCACTGTACAGAGATTACTATTAATAATTAAAAGCAGCGTATCTGACAAACATAAAAAGACAGGACAGTGATGGTGATAAAGACATAAGATGCTCAGGGAACAGAGAGGTGGCCAAGTTTAGGGCCATGGGTAACTAAAAATTTTTCATGTGGAGAGGAATAAACGAGGGAACTGGGTGGGCGTCAGGCATGGAGATACAGGTTTCCGAGCGGAGGAAGAGTGTATGCAAAGACTTCGGGAGAGCAAGCACATGCCACAGCAGACCCCAGAAGTTCTGTAACGGGGCTCGGGGTGGGGAGAGTGGAAAACGAGGAGAGCTATCGGTTACAGTGATTCCTGTGAGCCAGAAAGTAAACGTGTGCTTCATCCTCAGAGCAAAGGAGAATAAAACTGTGGATTTCATCCCAAGATTTTCACCAGCTGGGATTTGCATAGCCATTCAACTTAGACATGGTTTTGAAAGAGATGGTGTGAAATCTTGTGTACTGTGTCACTTTCTAAGTATATAAAATGTGACATGAAAAATGACAGGTGACCTTTCTCAAGGAAGTCTGGGCGATGCAGTTAGAAACCCAGACGAGTGGAAAAAGAAGAAAATGATGTCCATTGTGCACTGATTACTGAACGACAAGAACAACCAAAGACCCCAAAGAAAGGAGAGGATGATGTGACCTCCATGGGCAGTGGCAGGAGCAATAGAGACAAGCAAAGGAAGCTAGTAGGATCACTTGTAACTTCACAGCAGAACTGATACATTTCTACAACTGTTCCCTCCAAACTCTACGGCCAGCAGAAGACAGTGGGCTTAATTGTATCACTTATCTGGACCCCCAGATGCACTCACATTGGCGTGGGTTAACACCATGGATTTAGGAATCAAAGGGGTCCGTGGGAAGCTCCCTGACCCTGTTTTCTTAGGCTTACATGATACATAGGACTTGGTATAATTTACACAATCTCTCTGAGTCTCAGTCTTCTCAGCTACCAAATGTGCTGATTACTGATGCCTCTGAGGGTGAGTCTGAGAAGTTATCAAGAGCACGTCCCAAAGGGACCCAGAAAATCCTTTGCAGGGATAGTAGACCTTCTCTACAGCAGACCTTCTCTGAGAGCACTGTCAGCTCTCAGCATCCGGCTATGTGAGAAGCTGTAAACCACAAGGCTTGCCTCCACGCAAAAATGGGGAATACGGAAGGCAGAATCAAACGTCTGCTCAATAGGCTTGGGTGCCTTAGGAGCAACTCTGTCCAATCTGAATTCTCTTTGTGGTATAAAGTAAATAAATGTTTTGGCTTGCGGGTATTTGCTCAGCTCTTATTTCACAGTTGATATTCACACAGATAGCAGGAATATGACTACTAATTAAGTACTCATCCATTGGGGCCTTTTTTCCCCACAACAAATAGATAATTAAGATGTCAGGTTGTGTGTGTATGTGAGAGAGGTGGGGGGAGAGGACAGAGATAGTCTCCATGGTACACCATAATTCAAGACTTTTCCTAACCACAAAAAAGCAAACTTATTCTCAAATCGAAGTCACTCATCTAACTTGATTCCAGCGTCTAAATAGTGCTTTCTGCGTTTGCATGAAAAAAGTCAGGACTGGGCCTGTCTGTGTCTGAGGCTCCAAACTTCCCTTCTCGTCAGCCTCTCACAATGCTGCTGGTCCCTGTGCCAGACCAAGATTCCAGTCACCCAAAATAGCAAAGGCCTAATGCCTGAAGGTAACTCTATGAAAAGCAGAAGCCAACTGAGCGGGTGGCACCGAATGAGCCACATCTGTAACCATGTAGGTTAAGAACAGCTCCTTCTAGGGCTGGGGATATAGCTCAGTGGCACATGTGCCTCCCTGGCAAGCACAAGGTCCTGAGTTTGATCCCCAGTACCACAAAAAAAAAAAAAAAAAAAAAAAACAGCTTCCTCTAAATTCTAAAACAGTGACAGCACCCAGAATGAAGATGCTAAATAATCTGATTGATAAGATTAATTTATTGTTAAATCCAGGCTTTATTACTTCCCACAGATGTGCCATGCTCTATCAACACCGATTTATTCAACAGCCTCCAGAAAGCCCCCAGCACAAGTCCTCTCATGGTGTGGACGACAATCACGTGCCGTAATTACCCAAAAGTACAAGCCTAAAATATAACAAATAAGAAAGAAAATTGTGTATTTGCTTTAAACCTCCCTTCAAGAGAAAGCAAGAGCATAGTCTCAGGTTGCTTTAATTAGGGCAAAACAATTCTGCTCTAGACAACATGAAGAGAAGGATAGAAGGAGGGGAAAGGAGATAGTGGAAGGCTGCACATACTGCAAGGTGACACCTTAAATCTGCGATAAAATTGTTAAAACACAAAACCCTTCAAGAAATGCGTCTTGTGGAACCCTAGGAGGAGCCTTGTGCCTGCTATGCATGGGGTGAAATCTTTCAGAGCAGGGATGCAGAGCAGAGCTCCAGGAGAGCCGATTCCAAGGGGCTAGAATTGGATCTGAGTTCAACTGAAGCAAATTTTTAACACCGCCTTGGGTCATCCAGGTAACACAACTTTTTATTTAGTTATTTGTTTTTGTTTCTTTTTTGGAAATGAAAACTATTTTGACCAGTTGCCTGTAAAAGCAAATTCATCGACTAAAAAACTTGACCCACAAATATGAAGCTCTTATTTCATGTATATAAAGTTCTGTTTTCTATAACACTGTGCTTTGAGTGATGGGCATACACAAGTCCTTTTAAAGGAATGGTGTCACATAAGTCAAGCTACTCTGGCTTATGAGCAATTGTTAGTACTTTCCCCTCAGTTATTAAAGGATCTTGAGTACTGATCTTCTCTGTCCTGCAAGAGGCTTGAGTTCTCCCAAGATCAACCGTGCAAAATATTACTGATTCAGTATTAAAAGGCAGCATCATTTGAAAACGTTTCCGGCCATGAAACATCAACACACCATCTAGCAATCACTCTGTTTCCAGTTTTTTTCAACAGAAAACTAGTCTGTGAAACACACCACAGCACTATGTGCCTATTTAAGCACAAACCAAGCGACTGTCTTATGAAGTGCTGTTGGTGCATCAGCGGTGTAATGCCCCCGTGGAAAAAGCAACTCAAAAAAAAATAAGAAAATGCAACTCCAGTCACTACCACAAAGCTGGCACACAAGTTAGTGATTCTAAATCAGCCCGCCTAATAAAGAAAGCCAGAGAAAGGGAAGGGGATAAGGAAACGAGAGATGAAATAGCTTCTCAGGATTTAACTCATACCCTTAATAAAGGACAAAGCTGAGTATCCTTTCAGTAGACACTTTAGCAATGTAAGTTTTCCATATTAATTGATCTCCACATCAGTCTTGGAATTATTAGAATCTCTCTTGTGGAATAGTAACATTAATAGAACCTGAGAGACTCCGTTAGCAAGGATATAAACTTGGGACACCCCCCTCCCTTCCTTTCTCCTGACCGAAGAGTAGTCAAGCAGGATGGTTGTCTCCTCCATAGTGTATAACAGAATAACCTACATTTCTACTGGACCAGAAACACTTCCCAGAACTTTTGTGTTTGCTGTGCCCCAAGTCCCAGAAATCAGAATTAACTCTGGCATGAGTGTCACCTGGTATGTGGTCTTTCATCTACCCTGTGACAGGGAGGCTGGGACGGGAAAGAGGCAGACTCACCATCTGATTGCTGTACCAGTACAGCGACGACCCCTTGAGCACCACCCAGAACTTTTTCCATTTGTTGCTTAGGAAAGTTCCCTTTTCCTTTTTCTTGTACAGCCACCCTTGACAGTCAGCATGTCCCAGATCTTTGCACGATATCCTCCTCCGACTCATCCTGAAAAGACCTGCAGCAATTATACGGAGAGATATTACCTCGATTTACGTGGCAAAGTGAGAGGCACTTTTAATTATTTACCTCCCTGGAGTTGGATTTTTCACCAAAGAAAATGTGACCAAAAAATTCACATGCTGGTTTTATTTTTTAAACATTCGTTCTGTGCCTAGATGGTATAAGATAGGGGCAATGAGGCAAGGAGGGTTACATGCAAGTATCGACCTAAGGCTATTAGTAACCAAGAATTAGTTGAAAAATTAAAATCACAAGGCTGACAAGCACATCCCTGCAGTCACTCTTCTCCTTTCAGCAATGATAGCACTAGTTATGCAATAGATATGGAAGGGTTAAAATCCACCTAAAAACACAGCTACTCCCAGACTCAGTGCCAGTCCTTCTAAGCTCTGTTGATATTGACATACCACGAGGGATTAATCCAAATGAACAGCATGCCGTCATTTCTTAAAATCAATCCAAAAATAACCAAAAATTAATCTGCCATCCACCTCCTGATATTAACATTCAGACAGACAAAAATCTAATCCCAAAGAAGGCATCCAGGAAGAAAAATACACACCACACACACACACACACACACACACACACACACACACACGAACGAGATAAAGAAACAAAAGACGTCTGATTACCTTGAGTTTTCTTCCTCGGCTTCTGACGCAAGGGAACCTGCTGAAAATGCAGGAAGGAAAGAAAAGAGGAAATTTCTGATTGTGTTGTAACATTTGTAAAGGGAGAAGGAGGGAGGAGGTGGCAGTGTTTATGAGCAGGGTGGATTCTAAAAAAAACTCTCCAAGCGGAGCTGAAGGAGAGCTACTAGCCGAGGCACAAAATGTGCTAATTAGAATCAATATACATCGAGCTGAACCTGAAAAAAAAAAAAAAAAAGCAACAGAACATTTATCGCTAATGTTTCCTGTTTCCACCCACAGACAGCTCTCACTACTCCTTTAGTTATGACAGCAGCGTTCACTGAAGTTTTTTTTTTTAAATATATGAAATATGTCCCCTTTTCCATTGTTGTGTGAAAAAGAAAAAAATATAAGCTGTTTTCATATAATGGCTGAATAATGGTGATTATTTAAGTAAACTTGGAGGATAACTGCCACGATCATAAAATATCACAGGTTCATGCGGGACTAAGTTTAGGGTCCTGCTGCCGCATAAGGTTACACTTAAGCATTTGAATTAAATATCCAAGGAAATAAATTCCGTATCTCTTTTAGCGTGATCTCAGTAACTTCCAACTTTCCTTGTCAAAAAATTCTTGCTTGCAGCCAAATTTAAATGTCTTAGTCTGTCTTTATCTCTGAATATTTCTCACATATTTTATGAAAGATAAATTAGTTACCAACTACTATTCTGTACTGGTTCTTTAAGTCTTAAAATCAGACATAACGCAACATATCTGAAATATATTCGTATTCATAACACATTATAAACAATTCATAGAAAATCAGAAAATCAGAAAAAATATAAACCCCCCCAAAATGCTTTTGTATGGCCCTATATGTATAAATGTACATGTAGAGAAAATTTTAGCTTAAAGAAATTTCATTTTTCTTCTACATATCTAAGCTGAATTTATTCAAGTTTAAATAATCTGCCTTTATGTTAACAAGTACAGCAGTTAAAAATCTTAAAAAGCATTCAATTGAAAAGCAGTTCTAAAATTTGGTAGATAACTTATTACGGCATTTTAATGCTACTTTAGATGCATCTAGCTAGTATTCTACATATCTATTGATCTGATACCTCATATATAGTTCTACTATATGTTAAAGAGAGAACATGGTATATGGTAGAAATATGATATGATTTCACAATCCAGAAGCCCGGAATTGTCTACAGCCATACCACCCTGAACGTACCTGATCTCGTCAGAAGCCTGGAATTAATTCATGGCTATCATAATATATAGCTGTGTTACCCAGGGAAATACCTCTCTGGACATACTTACTGTTTTAAAATCAAAAGATATACAAGAATTGCAATCCTATAGCTCTCATAGATTTAACAAGATTTACTTGTGAAAAATGTGCTGAAATACATGTTTCTATGATACTCTATAGTATTTTATATCTATTAAACAAATATATATATATATATATATTTTTTTTTTTTAGGAAAAGTATAATGTATATTTTCTTTAGCAATGATCATTAAGTTGTATTTCCTGTTGGTTAGATGGCTTAGGAAATCCTTCACTGGCTCTTTATTTTATGAAAGTCCTTTTTTCATATGGATAATTGATTAGCTTCTCAGGGGATACATTTTATGCAAAAATAGATATGGGTCAATTGTGGCATGGTACTTAAACCTATGCATGTTATTGCAGAAATGTCATCTCTTCAGCTGCACTTCACATTTCCCATGCTGCCTGCTTCTTGTTCTAAAATCCCCCCCAGTATAGTCTCCAGGCATCTTTATCCCCCCTCTTCCTTGGGGATTGTGCCCAGGGCCTTTGTGCTGAGCTACATTCCCAGCTTCTGTTTGCTTGCTTGCTTGTTTGCTCATTTTCATTTTGAGACAGTCTTATTAAATCACTAAACTGTCCAATCTGGGCCCAATCTTAGGATCCTCCGGCCTCGGCCTCCCTGATCTAGATATCTTTTTTGATATGCCAATCATCTGAGATGAGTAAAAGCCAATTACAGTCTACTGACATAACATTTTTGCCCAAATATGTATGTCATTTGAAGCTAAAACTCAGCTGAGAGCCAGGACCCACGGCAAAGAGCATGTGAAGATGGATGGTGGGCAAGATTTGGGAAATCTGGAGTCCAAGAGTCCCCACCAGGAAGCTATTAAAACTGAGAGTCAGAAGAATGAGGAGTAAGGAAAGTCCTGGGCTTCAGATGAACGAGGTGACATCACACTATTTCGAGCAAAAGAGCAGCTTTACAAAGATCGAGCAACTGCGAGAAAATCCCTATAGGGCAGTTACAGAATCAGCAAAGACAGGTAGGAGGCAACCATGCAAAGTGTAGGCTGTCTCAGTTTTACTCAAGACCAACCTTTTGTTTATGTAGACTCATATGGCTGGGCTGGGGCCAAAAGTGGGAATCCAAAACAGGACAATACAGGACCTCAAGCAAGCACCTAAGCTTCCTTTCAAAAAAAGAGAGGGCAGCTTAAACAGTGAGGCAACTCTGCTCCAGTAACACTTCCCCTAAAGCAAACTACTAACTGCTCAAACCGCTTCCCTGGCCAGAAAGACTTCATGTTACAGAAATAACAAATTACAGGGAGTTTCATTTTCACTTCATAGATGTGAGTTTGAAACCTATGTTGGTTTATTGGAGAGAATGAAAACAATCTTCAAGAACTTCCGGTGAGTCTAAGATACATTTGCCTTCTCATAACAGGAAGTGGAACTCATGAACTAGTCAGTTTCAAGACCTTAATGTGGTTTTTTCACAGTGTGGGAGAGAAAAAGAAAACGACCTGTTGAACATTTTATCACAGTTTTTTAAGCGAGGAGTTATAATGCTATCATCACAAATATGTTATCTACAGTAACAAGATCTTTCCCCATACTATTTTCTCTCAGTTTGGATGTAGCAGACAAAATTGAAGATCTATTCTTTTAAAAAATTCTGAATTTTGCCCTACTTGCAACTAAATTTTGGGCAACATTTATCATAGAAAATATACATTTACTTATTATTAATCAGTGTATTTTTACCCTTTTAAAAGATAATTCAAAAACTTTATTTGGTAGCTAATCACTCAAAAACACATAGAAAATACAGAAGAAATTTTGGTGTTGAACTGTGTGGTTAACGCTCATCTTACAGGTAATGTGGATTTGTAATACATAGAATAGCCCTTCCCTCTTGCAGACATAATTAACCCTATGGCACATTAAAACTAAGAGCAAGATAGTTTGTTCGTTTGTTATTACAACAAACTTCATAGTGATCGTTGTTTTCAGAAAAAATTATGCCATGATATGCTGGTATATATCCAAATTTATGGTATATTGGTATATTTGGTATATTTCCAAATTTATGTGGTACATTTCCTTACATTGTTGACAAATTAAGCTACCAATACTTTAACAAAATACAAAAAAAAAAAAATCCTAACTCTTACAGTTATTTCTCCACAAACACCTGACATTTCCACAAACATTTTCCTGCCTAGAAAAGTAAACTCAGCTGTTTAAGGAGAATCACAAAGCTTTGGATTAGTACAATTTTAGCTGTGCAAGTACATTTAAAATCTTGCTTAATTTTACCAGAGACTCAATCAGCCTAAATAATTCCTAATAGATAAATACAAAAATAAAGATCTCCAGTAGTGAATAGCAGAAACTGATCATAGATGTCTTGAGTTTGTCTACAAATGCCTGGAGAATGTACAGCACGGTAGTGATGAAGTCAGAATGTGAAGGAAAACCAATATGTAATAGGGATGAAATGAAAAGGACCCGGTCAAGGAAATTGACTGGGAGCAGCAGAAGACAAAATCAGGAGAGGGAGTGTTGTAGAGGTGTAGGAGAGATTCAGGAGAAGGGTGGATCCAAACTATCAAATTCTGCTAATATAATAAATAAATAAATAAAGAGGTTCATGAGGGAGCTCAGCGAAAGTTTAATTTTCATGTAGGGTTATAAATTCCCGGGGGCTGGGGAAAAAGTAGGAATTGAAGAAACAAACACTTTGTTACTATTCTTTCACAGTCTTTACTAAAAAAAAAAAAAAAAAAGGGAGGGAAACAGGTAGTATTAGGAGGGCTTAATGTCAAAGAATAGGGAAGGTCATTTGCTCCCTTCAAAACTAAGCTTCTAGGCTGAGGATATAGCTCCGAGGAATAAGCGCCTGCCTAGCAAGTGCAGGGTCCTGAGTTCGATCCCCAGTACCGCCAAAACTAAGCTTCTATGTTTAAAATCATTATTGCAGTAAGACAAGGATACGCACATGGAATGCAATTAAAAAACACTTACATATTAAAACCTTCAACTATAGTCATATTCTTAATTACTGAATGTATTATTTCTTTCTCTTTTTTCTTATTTTTGGAATGTTTTCAGGGAGTAGAGTACAAATACAGTGCTGTCAGTGTATTCCTTCATTTTCCGTTTCCCTCTCACTCTCCCGAGATTACACTAACCTGAATGTGGTATTATCATTCCATACACTTTAGTATCTTTAAACAATATTTTAATAATAATAGAAGCAATAGCATTAAAATAGACAATCAATTTTCAATATTATGTTTTTGGCATTTTTTCCACGTGAATGCGTTGTAGCCCTAGCTCATTTTCAATGTAGCAATGAATTAAAAATGACACAATTTATCCACTTACCTATGGATGGGCATTCAAATATTTTACAGTTCACACTATCACTAAAATATTGCAACTGGGGCTGGGGATGTAACTCAGTGGCACAAGCACCTGCCTAGCAAGCACAAGTTCCTGAGTTCGATTCCTGGTACCAACAAAAATAAAATGTTGCAATTAACAACACTGTCTAATTCACATTATGCCTATATGCATGTGTTTCTCTGGGCCAAGTGTTTCTTTGGGAGTGGATCACACTGTACAGAATACTTACATCCTTAATTATGTAGGTTTTCTCAAAGAGCTTTCTAAGTATGGTCTCTCTAGAACATGAATTTTTTGTTCAGTACAACTGGGAATGAATTTAGTTTCCTATCTCAGAATTTCAGATATTTTTCCATACATCACCTTCTGTTTTTTTTCTATTTTGCTAATTTCTGCATTTACCCTATTACCCTTACTTCTTTAAATGTCTTCAAAAATGTTTGACTAATTTGTTGAGATATTTGCTTTATTTTTTTCTTTGCTGGTATTTAGAGCTATAAATTTATTTCTGAATTCTACTTATAGCTCCCTGTTTTTCCACTCTGAATAATTTATTTTACCTGTACTATTCATGTGTATATTTGTAGATTTCTTCACATTCAGAAGTTTTTACATTTTACTAATTTCCTATTTCTAAATTCATTGCATTTTGTTCAGAAAAAAGATGATCTCTAAAATATTTCTTAAAATTTACTAGCACTTATTTGTGACTTACGATATAGCAAATCATATAAAGATTTTATGTAATCTTCTATTTTGTTTTCTAAATCTTTTATATTTCTTTTTAGCTGGGTACACATTTTGTTATCCACCCTCTTACTTTCAATTATTCTGTGTGATTTGTTCATTTTTTATGTTCCTTTTATAAGAAGAATAAAACTAAATTTTAATGTTTTGAAAATAGAGTAAAATTAGCAGTGACTTTTTGTAGATGAGTAAAATCTAATTACATTTATCATAATTTTTATTTGGTGCTTTCAGTTTATGCCATTTATTTTCATTTATCCTTCGCTTCCCTTTGCTTAAATGTTACTTCTCTAATTTAGTATTTTTATATTTATCATGACTATGACATAACTCAGCACATTTTAGCTCCAGTTTAAAGGACTATTCTCTAGTTATTACAGTCTAGATTTTTATTTTTCCAATAAAAGTGTGATCACTGATCAACAATAAATTACCAACTAATGAGCTATTTTACTCTGATAAACCGTAAATTTTATGACTTAGTTTATTGATCTGGAGGTTGCTTTTGTTTCACCGAGTTCATATCTTCTTATTGGATTCACTTTTCTGCTAGGATTTCCACTAAGCTGCTCCCCTAGCCCTACAGTACTTCTGTTAATAGTCCCTTTAATGAGTATTTAGAGTAGTAAATTCTCTTAGTCCCTACGTACATTGTAATGCACTTATGTGCCCTTAAACCTGGAGGATAATTGAAGTGAGTATAAAAGTATTTTCACCCGGAACTTTGAAGTTGTCAGGTGCCTTCTATTGTCCATCACATGATGCAACTCCTGCGATGCCGTCACTGTTCAGAAAGCTCTTTTCACTCTTCTAAGACAGTCTCGCCCCCCCAACTCTGTACTTCTGCAATGCGTCCAGTTATGCATTTGTTTTTATTTCTACTGCTGAGTCTTCAGAATGAAGTTAGGGTCAGATCATTTGTGTCTTTTTTTCAGCTATATAAAATTAACAATGATCTTCAAATAGTGCTTTCCCTCCATTTCCTCCACTGTCTTCTCTTGGACCTACTGTTACATACACATCACAGCTGACTGAGTCTTCTCCCATGCCTTAGCTCCTTTCAGTTCTAAATCTATCCAACATCTGTAACTTATCATTTTTTTAAAATTTTCAAGTTATTAATTTGTTTTTAAAGTGTTCGACATTGAGCTGACACGCTATATTGAACTTTATATTTTAAGAAACATTTTCCCTAATATCTATAAAGGCTTTCAAAACCCATTTCTACTCTTTTTATTAGGTCAAATTTTTTGAAAGCTTCCAGAGCATTAAGATTCTTACAATTTCATCATTATTTTGTCCCTCAGGCTTTAAATACTTCCTTAATTTAAAATGAATTTCCAACTTTTTTATTCTATAGTCATAGAATTATTTTTAAATCTTTTTTGAATTTATCTTAGTCTGGTCTGCTATAATAGAGAACTGCTGTCTATGTGGCTTCAGTAATGAATATTTATTTTTCTAGATTTTGGAGGACAGAAAGTCCAAGGCTAACGTCTTACAGGTCGGGTGTATGGTAAAAGCCAACTTTGTGGTTTGCAGACAGCCATGTTCTTATATATCCTCATATGGTAAAGAATGAAGTATCCCTCTGCTATCTCTTCTTATAAGGTATTATGATTTGTATCTAGATGTCCTCCCAAAGCCTCGTGTAGTTATAGGTGGAGATTTTTACAGGACACTAGATCTAGGGTGCTGGGATCAAGGGTTCAATGCTAGGATTAAGGGAGTGAGTGCTGCCTGCCCTAAAGGTAGGTAGCCTGGATGAGATATATGAGGTGGAAAGAGGTTAGTTGCTTTTGGTTTGTGACTTGTAGTTTGCTGCTGATTGCTTTCTGCTTGCCATGAACTGTTTTTCTTCATGCACCACTGCTAGGCCAGTCTGTCTTGGAGCCAACCAGTTGTGGACTGAAATCTCTAAAAACTGTCAGCCCAAATGAACCTTTTCTCTGTCAATTCTGAATGTCAGGTATTTTATCTTAGCAACCAAAAAGGTAGCTAAGATATAAGGGCACAAGTCCATTCTGGAGGGCTTCATTCTCATAAACTAATTACTTCCCAAAGGCCCCGCCTCCTAACACCATTCCACTGGAGATTAGATTAGGGATTTTGTGTGTGGATTTGGGCAGAGAAGGACACAACCATTCAATGTAAAACAAAATTTTAAGTTTGCAAAATCTCTTTCTCCCTCCCTCCCTCTTTGGTGGCTTCTGTGCTTAATGCAGAAGTAGCTCTACAATCAGGTAGAAGCAACCATTGAAAATCTTGTAAATTCCAGATGGCAACTCAGTTTACTTCCTGCTTTTGAGGAATGTCTCTAGCCCCTTCCTCCCTAAACTCACCATTGCCTTAATGTGTAACCTCAGGCAGTGGTTTGGCAACAGAGTTCTTTTTTACCTTTAGCTTTTTTCATATAGGAATACGGGAGCCCCTATTCACCATGAATCTAGTTTTCCCACATTTAGTGGAGCATTTTTTTACCTCCTCTGAACATGAAACAGCAGTAAAAATACTTCTGCTTCACATCAGGTGCTGCTCAAATACAAGGTTCAGTCATGCTAACTGCCTTTCATGTATGGTCAAGAGATAGTTACCATGTTTTTGAGCCTAACCATACCTTTTTTTTAATTGTTTCTCTTTGTCTGTCATTACTATAAGTTTGAAGAAGAAGGAAGTGCCAAAGTGGGAACTCACTGGAACATCCTTGAATGGGAGTCAGCATTTCATTTATCATATTATAATCCATTCTAAAGTCACAGTCAAAATAACAAGCCAGCCCCCCTCCCATACTGGCCTCAATATACCAACAAGCATCTATTTACTCTCTTTGCACCTCAAACTTTTCTCTATTCTGCAGGAATATCAGACGTTTTGACAACTCCTTACTTTATTTCTTTGCTCCCTCCTTAACCTGGTCAAGGCTTATCCTTTGAAACCTGTGTCAAATACCACTGCCACCAGGAAGCTTCCTCCACCTTCAGAAGACAGCTGTTCTGATAGCCTTGTGCTCACTCCATTTTATTTATTTGGAGACATTGCGGTGATTGCCGTCCCCCTAAGTTCTTAGTGGTAGCTATTCCTTTCATCTTCCTTGTCACAGATGAGGAGCTTCAGCTTGGTGTGGTTCACCCAGAGATTACAACTAATTAGTAGCAAAGCCAAGATTTGGAGCCAGACCAGTCAAATTCTAAGCCTTTTCTTAACTACGTGTTTCTGTTTCTTCTGACTTCTGTGGCCCAAGTCTTTGCTGTTGCCTGTGAGGTAAGTATTTCACTTTATCTGTCTATTTACCTGAGTGATACCCTCCTATCTACCCCAATGATTCAACTCAGAACCTGGCTGTAATGGCAGATTGGCCTGTTCTGATACCACGTATTTTTTTCAGCCACCACTCCTATCTTGAGTGCCTCCCAATGTTTATCAAATCCCTCTCACCTCTTCATTTATACAACTGCTGCCCTAGTCAGATCCTTATCAGTTCTCTACTAAACAATGAGCATCTTATTCCTGGTCTCCCCAGCTACCAGAGAGAACTGCTACAATCTGTGCAACACATCACTGAACCACAATCACTTGTTTAAAGTAAGCCAATCACTAGACAAGATTTCAGAGTAGAATTAATGTTTTTGAACATGAATATCATGCTCTTAAAACCTAATGCCAAGACAAATGTCTGACACATAAGAAGATAGAAAGACCATGTCTTTCATCAATTTTTACTTCTTATGATGCCTTTAGTAAGTAAAATGCCTTCCTGTGTGTCTGGCATACAGAGGCGATTTGACAGTATCTGGAGAAACATCTACAGCTTGATAACCCAGAGCCACAAACTTTCTCTACTAGCTAATGATGTCAGCAAAGTTAGGCAATGTGAAAGTTGCTCCAGCAGATTTGCTTCCCACAAATAAGGAAGAACCAAAGGATTGACCAACACTAAACTTGAACCCACATGGAGAGTTTACTCCTGGTATTTCTTTCTTTGAAGATAGAATAGACCTTTGGTGAACAAATATCTAGTTCTACCGAAAATATTATTTCCTTGGAAAGCACAATACCTTTCTGCAACATCCTGTCTCAACTGTCTCAGTACCAAGAATCTGGAAACCAAGAAATAGAGAATGGCTGAGGCAGAGATGGCCTGGAAACCAGTGACAGTTAATGAATCCTCCCAGTCCTAGCTGTCACCAGACAGCACTCACACCTCCCCATGTGAAGACCTGGGAAAGCAGATATGCTAAAAAGTCTCCCGGGCCTGACTCACACTTCAGTCTTGTGTGGGGCAGATTTCATGGGCAGAAATGAGGCCTGAGCTGATCAAATATATACCAGACGAGAAGTGTCCTGGGAGTAAGGAAGGTAGGCTTTTTTTGTGTGAAGTCAATACAGGAAGTGCTATCTGTGACGAGTGCCACCATCACCACACAGAAGAACTCAAATAATAGCAAATAACCCAGCCACAGTGTCAGTCATACATGTTCATTAACATGCATGAAGCTTTTCCTCAGCAGCATGAAAACTGAGGAAAGCAACCATGAATTATACACATAGGCTTTGGTTTCAGAAACGTTTTCCCTTGACATTTTATCTTCTGGCTATATATTGTGAAGAAATTTGTTTTTCAAAACAAATCTGCAAGATAACACCATAAGAAAGCTTTGGCATGAGATAATTCTAACATTTCTTCTCTACTAGAACCATCTTGCAAAGCAAGAGCTTTTAGGTGCTATCGATAAAAGAACTATGAATAATAGTGAAAGGGAATATCTGTCTCATTTCTTCTGATCCTTGCTATCATTAAAAAGAGGCTCTTTTATTTACTTGGATAAAGCATTGTTACAAAAATCTAAGACCAGAGTACTTTCCTCATCAAGCCTTGAACACTCCTAATGTTCTACATCAATTAATTGATTCATTCATTCACAGAAACTAATTGTTACAGAAAATAAAGCAACAGCGATTTAGATCATAATAATTTATTATGGCCATAGTATGATGCATGGAATGAATGCCTTATTAATATCAAGGATTACATAAGTGGATTCTTAAATATGTTTAGGGATCGCACCAAATTTAATAATTATGCTGAAGATCTCCCAAGAAGTCATGACCGAGATCCTAAAGGTATTTCCATGAATTCTTTCCGTGAGGCCACAATCTGTAAAATATGGCTTTTGTTTTTTCAACGATCACTTATTGTTCATTTACTCAGTGCAAAGGACCAGAAATCCAATGGCGAACAAGCTCTTACAGCAGCTCCCATCAAACATGGAAGACAGACAGCCAAGCAAGGATAAGGTGGGCTGCAGCTGAGTGTCAAAGCGGGGCACAAGGGAAGCACACATGAAGGAGCCAGACTGCCCAGCAGTGAGGAGTCAGAGAAGCAGCCTAGAAGATAATCAAAGTGTGAAAGATAAAGATCCAGACATAATAGGACCTGATACCGCAGCACAGATTTGCTCCGTCACGCATCAACCGCAGAGTGGTGGAGGAAATCGCTGTACCAGTAACAAAGCACAATAGGGCCCTTTAAATCATATTTTAAACTACGAAGTTTCTGTTAAGATCAAGGGACAGCCACTGAGACAACATAAGCAGGCAAATCACACCTGCATTTCAGGAAATTCACCCTTGGAGTTGCATGGCGAGTGGATTGGAGGGGACCAAGTGGAGAGGGAAAGTCCAGGGAGAACAGCAAAGACACAAGTATGGCTGTAAGGATGCAGAAATGTGTAAGGTATAGAAGCAGAACTCGGTGAGCTTTTGGCTCTATATTCAGCTTTAATTTTGAAAATGTTACGGTTTCCTCTAAAAGAAAGAAAAGACTACTACCAAGTAGCAAAGAACTCATTTTAACATCAACAACAAAAAAGCCAATACTACCTACAAGAACATTTCTGATACTTAGAATTTCATTTAAAATTCGGAGCACCACTTACCACACCAACCTCAGGGACCATCAGGCCGGGGGCATAAAAAGTGCCTTGCAATTGTCATGAGATGGTAAGATGCTAATCTCTGGCCTCCACTCCCAAGCAGAGCACTCAGCACGTATAGCTCAGTAAATGTTAGTTCAGTGTAAATGAACTGTCCTTTGAGATAGGGCTGGGTCGCACATATTAAGTACACGGAAACTTCCTAGCACAAAAACAGGTCTCCTGTGCCACATATAATTAAGGGAGCAAATGACAGCAGAAAATTGAACTAATTTTCTGAATGGAAAGATAAAGTAGGATAACTGAAAAGCAGCTGGAAGAAATTCTTAAGAGAGATATGAAGCAGTCCCACCCAGACGCTGATAACTATGGGAGAGAAATAACAGGTAAACAGACACGCAAGGGGAGCTGGGCTGATTGAGTCTAGAGGGTGGATGGCTCATGAAATGAGAGCAATCCATAAATAACCAGTTTCCACTAACAGAACTCATTTGTGTGCAGGACCAATGGAAGCAGATTACAGGCTGTAGCAGTAATGGCTCTAGATTGGGGATGATATGGGTCATGCTAGTTCCTTGGTGATAAGGTCTGTGGTCTTTATTCTAAAACCTAGGTTAGAGCATTTTTAAGATGTGGAGATTGTACCTTGTCTAAATTCAATTAAGTCTCCAGTTCCTTTCTTGATACAAGATAGAATCAGAGTGGAAATTAAATGAGCATTTCAATAGATGGATGAATTCATTAAAGTGCTTACATGCTCTCTTACTGCCTTAATTTCCATTTCTTCTTAAACACATAAAATGAACTTCCGCCCATTAGAAGATCAGATTGTTTCAGTGGAAAAGGCAAAACAGTGCAAGTGGTAAACATTGCACTCCTTTTCTGAGGGATCTGACAATCCTAATGCTTGTTTCATTTATGTGTCCCATACACCTACACTGCATATACATTTGCTTATAAGCACATATTTTTCTTTTAAAAATTTTGCATGAACTTTAACCACTGTGAACATCAACCATCCTGACCATTTTTCCAGATCGGTGATTGCATTTGCTTTACAACTGACCATAAGACCTCCTTTTATTATTCTGCAAATTTGCTTTTACAAAAACTCCTAGCGAGTCTCTTACTTGAGCCTCATTTATTCTACTAGTTCTTCCACTTATTCATCATCATTGTAATGACTCACATTCTATTATCAAAATACACCTAACCATTAATGTTTAAAAGAACACACTTTCCTTTGCTCCACAATTTAGATGACAAGTTTCTAACAATATATGACTGACTATAATTTGTTTTCGCTATTAGTCTTTTTGCATTCTTGACTTCCAAATTTTCCACTATTTTCATCACTGAAAAGCTTTTCCACCTTATTCAAAATTATCACCAAATTTAAAGTGCATTCACTGCCTTCTCTATTTCTGGGATATGAAATTGTTAGCAAGCCAAGCCGGGAATTTATCAGCTGCCCTCTTTTTAGGAAGGTGTTCCTTCCAGGAGCTGTTCAGTTAACTCCATTCCTCTGTCACTGTTACCAAAATCTGCCTTGACAGGCATTGTCTAATTTGTACTAGGAAACCATTGTCCACACTCCCAACTTGGCAGGAAGTCTGTACTCTTCTCCTGATGCACCACTTCTGCTTCTGCTTTGAGCTTTTGGCTTTACACCCAAACTCTATCCTGCAGCTCCATCTCGAAGTCATTAGATTTACCCAAAGGTGTACATTACACATCCCCATACCATGCCACATCCTTCTCTATTAGAAATTCTATGTTGCTAAAATAAACTAGGGAGGGTGAAAAAGAGAAAAGAAGAAAGGGAAAAGAAAAATGAGAAAAGAAGGATAAAATGGAAGTGAAGCTTTGTAAATAAGGAGGGGAAGAGAGGTTGAAGGAGGGGAGGGGCATGAGGGGAAAAGAGGAACCAAGATATATCATGTAGAGGTACAAATGCCCTACGATGAATGTGATTGCTATGTATATCTAAATTGTACCAATAAATTTAATAATAAAAATAAAATAAACTAGTTCAATTTTCCTTGCATAAATTTTCTCATCTAATACGGATTATACACTTACTCAATTCACATACCTATCTTAGACACACCTATGGCGGTAAAATTATTTTTTTAACCTACAGTTTCAATATAATTAAACACAATTTTTCCAATAGTGGTTGCCTGAGAGGTTGTACTAATGCCATAGTTGGCAATTTCTTTACCACATAGAGACAGTTTTTGTTCACTACATGACTATACTTATTGATCTTAAATAATCGGAATTTTTAAATGCTTATTGACTATATGACCTTGGAACATAACAGTAGGGTCATTTGATTCCATGGTGGCTAATGAAGTGGAGGACAATAAATAGCGACCCAAACAAAATCAACTTGTCTGCTACTTCACTTATCCATCTGGCTGTATCTAAAGCCCAAGGTGTTCCCAACGGTACTTACAAGAGCATTGCCATCGGTAGCCATAATGATCTTAGACTGGTAGGAACAAAAGCTGGAAAAGCAAAAGATATTTTTCAGGTAAGTGTGAGTTTGAAATGTTCATAAAATCATGCGTCTCTTTAAGTAGAGGGAGAAGGTATTTCTATTGTAGCTGATGAATTATGTAATACAGATAACTCATTAAACGGCTTCTTATTGTCAGACTCACTAAGTCACCTGTCTAAAGCTGAGTTACTAAAATAATAGTTTCACTTGAATATTTGTCAGTATTCTTTCAAGTCCACGAACAAGACACATGTGGGGTTTATACACTTAATAGTGCATCATTTTTTGAGAAGTGAGAATATTTTCCTCTTCATAATAAACATTGCAGAAGATTTTGGAAGTATGTAACCATTACCATCATCCAGTTTCAAAAACATAACTAATCCCCTGCCTCAGAAGTCTCAGCTGTACTACCAAGATGAGAGGTTTTTGATGTACTTTGCACTTTGTAGTGGATTACCTGTAAAACAAGACACTACACTTTCAAGAAAACAAAAGGAAAAAAACCCTCATATTTTCAGGTTTTGATGAGCAAGAGACTTGTTAAAGATCCACAAGCCACTGAAAGTCTCCCAGAAGCAGAGAACTTTTTAACTTCTTCCTATTGACACCACAAGCACAGATTCATGCGCCATTTAACTTATTATGTTATCTCAGTAGCCCCCAGATTTTAAAAAATATGGGCCACTTTTTAAGGTCAAAAATGCCATACTGCCGGGCATGGTGGTGCACACCTGTAATCCCAGCACTCAGGAGGCTGAGGCAGGAGGATCATTGTGAGTTCAAGACCAGCCTGGGCTACAAAGTGAGCTCAAGGCCAGTCTAAACTGCATAGCAAGACCCTGTCTCAAAAAGACAAAAAAAAAAAAAAAATGCCATATTGTGTGAGGATGTGGCTCAGTCACAGAGCACTTATCTAGCACATACCTAAATTCACAAATTCAATCTTCATCAACATAAAAACGTATTATATTCCATGAATAGCTGTAAGACATTTGTGAAATACAAAAGAATAAAACAAAAACATTATTAAATTCAATTACTATACTTTCAACTTATTTAAAGAAAAAGTCTAATATATAAACTTAAAAATTCAAGTCACAAGCTGGTGAAATATCTGTAACATGCACTTAACATATAACACTCACAACATAGAGTTCTTATACACCAACAAGAAAAGAAGAGCAAATTAAAAGAAAAATAAGTACAGGAAAATTTTGAAAAACAAAAAAATGATTAATGCTTAACTATTATAGTTAGATAAGTACCAAATAAAACAACATAACTCCATTTTTAATCTTCAAAGTTAGCAAAAAGAAACATTTAACTAACAAAGGGCAAGGAAGATGTGAAAGTAGATTGAAAAGAATATTCCCACGTATTGAGGGGTAACCGATTATTACAGTTTCACCAAAGGCAGGCTGTTATGGTTACAATGACAATGAAAATCAACCAGAATTCATGAGCCTTTATTATGCACCATGAACTGTGCTGAGAATGACCATACCAAACACGAAGCGTTTTAAATGTACTGCTGCTTAAAAAATCTCCAGACTGAGCCCACTTATCTTGTCATAAAAATATAGCTTTACACACACCCACCCCCATACATCAAAGCACTGGGAGAAAAATGTCTCAAAATATTTCCAGAAAATGCCTATAATAATTATCCACGTTAATTGGAATAACTTATAAATGATTTTATTACCCTATAGATTTATTTTTTATAATAAACCTTTGCTTGTAAAATAAAAAATGTTCAGATAGACTGTTGTAAAATTTCATTCACTTGATAACAGTGTCTTTTTAGTATTCATTGACTGAGAGAATACATTATAACCAAAAGATAAATTCAGCAGCACCTTTAGGTAAGAAGAAAATACACTGTAGAAGCTTATGTTAAACTCTCTGGATTCAATTAGGTTAGATTTAAATTTTCAGTTTGTTAGACTTACTGTTGTATGAAGTCTTTGGCAAACAACTGATATTTTGGAGGCTTATGGCAATCTTTTCTATTTTTGTAATTTATTTTAAAAATAAAAGGAAAACAAATTAACAAACACATCCATTTACAAAATAGCACAAGAACAATACAAGCAATACTGAATTACAGACAAAGTGGTAGGAAATTAACAATGGTTGTTGTATTACATATTGTTATCTTCAAAGTGGTTTCTCAAGAAAACAAATATAGACAGGCAAGATTGATCAAATAATTAACCATTAATTGATCCTTTCAGTAAAGTGATAGAAGTCAGTAGCACAACTATGGTAGCTCTCCTGTATATACATATATACATAATTTCCCCATCTTTCTTTTCTCTTTTCCCTCATCCCAGGGTAGGGGATGGGGACTCTTTTTTTTTTTCTTAAATAAAAGCACAAAAACATATTAACAAACAGACACAAATTAGCATAAAAATAGTACAATCAAAACTGATTTACGTAAAGGCAAGGTGACATGGACTCAACAGTGGCTGTTGCTTTACCTATTGATATCTTCGAAGTGTATATATATGAACACAGATACAGACATGCAAAATTGGTCAGATAATTAATCCTCGCACCAACAGAAAAACACAAAAAACAAAAAACCAAAGACAAAAGAAAACAAAAACCAACAATAGTTGCTGCTTTGCATATTGATATCTTCAAAGTGTGTGTTCAGGATAACACATACAAACATAAAATTTTGATCAAATAACCTGTCATCAATTATTCCTTAGCATTAAGTGATATAATACAATAGTAGAACCATGTTAGCCCTCCTGCATATATGTATATACATATATACATACATACATTTTTGCCTCTTTCTTTTCTCCTTTCCCTCGTCCCATCTGTTCTTTGCTTTTGAACAGATTTCCTTCATGTCTCTTAGTTTATATTCCCACCCTCAGGTTCTT
>PVLD010025931.1:0-22951 GCA_004027595.1 Dinomys branickii | reverse complement strand
CAACTGTCTGACTAAATTTGCATGTCTGTATATGGGTCCATACATCTACAATTCGAAGATATCAGTGGATAAAGCAACAACAACTGTTGAGACCATATCACCTTGTCTATAGATTAGTTGTGATTGTACTATTTTCTATGATAATGGGTGTCTGTTTGTCAATAGGTTTTTGTACTTTTATGTTTCTAAAATAAAAAAATAAAAAATAAAAAATAAAAAAGATTATATAGGGCTGAGGATATAGCTCAGTGGAATAAGCGCTTGCCTAGCAAGCGCAGGGTCCTGAGTTCGATCCCCAGTACCACAAAAAAAAAAAAAAGAAACAAAACAAAAAAAAGATTATATAAAAAAAAAAAACTAAACCAATGGAGGAAAATGAACAGGTGATAGGGAAAGAAGTCCAGGAAGGAGGTGAGATTGGTTTTCAATGTGCATGGTTGTGTTTTTCTTGTACCCTGTTCCTGCCCATACCTTGGCAGATATTAATGTTCTGGTAAGCGGTCTGAGCCAGATTGAAGGTGTGGGAATCATAAGTGTGACTCCAGGAATGAGTCACACAGGAGAGTGTGTAAAAAGAGAAAAGAGAAGGCCTAACAATAGAACCTGAGACTACTGAAGTGCTTGGTAAAGGGAGCAAAAAGGGAGAAAGAATCCTAGCATTTCAAAGTCTGAAGAGTCAACAGTGTCACAAACCTACAGAGATCAAATAAGATAAAGATGGAAGATGGCAGTTATACTTGGGACCTCGGCAAGGATTTGTCTCTGTTCGAGGAGTGCTGGTAGAAACATTACAGGCTAAAAAGTACATAAAATAAAAGAGGATTCTAGGGCCAAAAAAAAAAAAAATCTAGTTTCCCAAAAGCTTAGTTGTAAAAGCATTAGAAAGAGGTCCTGTAAACAAACATTTAATTGCTTTTACCTAGAATATCCACATGTTGAAGGAAAAGTGCCAAATGAGGCTCACCATTAACCATGCAGAAGACGATGGGACTACTAGACAGAGCAAGATGCCATGCAGGTTGAGAGAGCAAACAGCGAAAGCACAGGGAAAAACATCAGGAGTCTTTTCCCATTTGACTTTCCCAAGTACCCTGGGTGATCGTGAGCACCAAGATGGACTCAGAGACAGTCTATGCTTTGCTCCACATTACTCAGCTATTAAATGTAGCACATGCCCAGCCTCTTGGACCAAGAACATGTGCTGTTGCTACGATGTCAGTCTCCTGCTACCACCGATGCAACTCAATTATCTCCTCATCTGTCTGGGGCTCTGGCCCACTCTGGAGGGTCCACTGTGTGCCCCTCCAGGCAAGACCCAACCTACTCATGTTTCTCTATCTGGATCCTACACAGTGCCTGGCATGGGGAAAGCTCCTTGAAAAATAATTCCCAGTACATTTTAACCATAGCCCAAGAGAAAGGGAAGAACCCACTTCAAGGACCGCTGCACGGAAAGATGGCTCAGGGAATGTTATGGTTGATACACTGTGTCAACTTGAGACGTCTAAAAGCTTAATTAAGTGACTCAGCAGTTATACATCCTAGGATAAAAAAGACATGCCCTTTCTGCTCCAGGATGTAGTTCATTGTGTCAATTAAAAAACTTTATAAGGTTAACTATGTGACTCAGTAGAGAGCCAGGGTCCTTACTTTATATTCATCCTGAGCCTGTGCAAGAGGAAGGCATGGAGATGGTGCAGATGTGGAGGACCCCCCACCTCAGGGCATACAATACAAGGCATACAACTGCATACAATAAAAGGAAAATTTAAAAAGACTGATTGCTTGTTCTTCAGAAGAGCTGCGGTTGTCACCTTCAGCTTGGTTGTGTCCTGGCTGGTACAGACTGTTTGGCTTCCACCTGGGACTCTTCAGCCTTCATAATGGATTCTTCAGCACTCTATCATAGATCCATCAGCCTCCTGATACAGACTTGCATGGAACACTTCAGTGAGCACCAGGCCTTAGACTGGACTTTTCCATCTCCAGGGTGCAGACACCCCTCTGCACACTTCCCCATCCAATACTGTGGCTGACCATCATAAGCCAAACATAATTTCTTATACATTTGTGTATCATGTGCTATATCTCTTTCTAGTAAACACTGACTGATACAGGGAAATAAGTAGTTTTGTCAGACCAGAAGCAAAGGCTTCATGTTGTCTTCAGATGCCTGACACAAAGAGAGGAGAGAGATGAACAATCCTGACATATATATTCTCCATTTTAGACTCATAGAAAAGAACTATAATTTCTCATTGTCAAATGAAAACAATAGAAGTCAGGTAGGTGAATTGCTTCTCCCAAGGGTATATACCCAATAAACACAAAATCGGGTTGTAAGCCTATATCTCTAGGACTGTTTCTGCCATCCTAAGGCAACACAAATATACCCAAAGGGATTCTGAGGCAGAGAAAAGCACCTTTGGAGTTTCCAGTAATGGGGACAATCCATGCCACTAGCCACTTTTCCCCATCTGAAGGGCATGCTGGGAAGTAACCTCATACTCTTGCTACCTTACCAGAATTTTCTGGAGTTGAGGATGACTAGCTAACACTGTCTTATCTTAGTCAGAGTCTACAGTGGCTGGGAAGCACTGCTTGTAATGTGAAGACTACAGCATCTCTGGACCTGAAGATAGAGTCCCCAGATGCTCTAGTAGCAGCTTCCTGAGATGGGTTTCACTATGCCAGAGCCCAAGCCACACAACTGATCCTGATGAGGCTCATAGTAACCTCTTAGTGCAGCATCCTGCTGTCACATGGAGAAATGTCTGAGTACAGCCCTTTTGCCAGAGCACCACTCAGAAACCCTGCAAAAGGAAGGAACCCAGGGCCACAGATGGCATCAGAAATGGAAGCCCAGATTATGGGGTTGGAAGGGATGGGAATGGCAGAGACAGCCAAAGGATGCTGGTCAGGACACTGCAGGCTCCAGAACTGCTGCCCAGGACCTACCTGTGGGGAAGTCGGATACCAACCAACTCCAACCAGCCCATGTTGACTTACTGGGTGGCTCTCAGGTGTGAGAAGAGGAGGAGAAGAGAACACACCACTGGAACACTGCTTCCCATTGGCCCCTGTCATGAATGAAAGAAGCTCAAAAAGACAGTACCAACAACTTTGATCCGAGGATCTCAGGATTCTGTAGCATCCCTGCTCTGAGACACGCAAGCATGAGATTCACCGCTCTTCTCTTCCTGTCAGCTGTGGTGTGGGCTCTCGTCTGTGCCGGTGAGAATGACCCTTCCCCTGAACTCATCCTCATAGTGCTTCTCCCTCTTGGCCTAGCCCCCAAAGTCTGGCCCCTGCCTTCATTCCTCTCTCCTCTCCTCAGCACAGACAATTCTTTCAAGCAGTATCA
The DNA here is from genome assembly GCA_004027595.1 of Dinomys branickii. Classification (NCBI taxonomy): domain Eukaryota; kingdom Metazoa; phylum Chordata; class Mammalia; order Rodentia; family Dinomyidae; genus Dinomys; species Dinomys branickii. Next base: position 19,587 of record PVLD010025931.1, on the reverse strand, counting down.
GCGGCCTACTCCTGTCTCCCACTGGACTCTCGATGCTACTACCCTCTGCCCACTGCTGAGAAGGAACCAGGAGCCCTGACTAGCTCCAGTCTGGCTCCATAATTCCATTTCTTCCCTGTCTCTGGTTTGCCCACTCTGCTTCAGGCCATCTGGCATCTTCTTCCCATGAATGAGACAAAATTTTCCCACCGCAGGGTGTGGTGGTGCACACCTATAATCTCAGCACTTGGGAGGCTGATGCAGGAGGATGGTTGCAAGTTCGAGACCAGCCTGGGCTACAAAGTGAGCTCAAGGCCAGCCTGAAATGCATAGTGAGACCCTGTCTCAAAAAAGACAAAAAAAAAAAAAGTTTCCCACTGCTGAGATTTTTGCATGTCCCTCTTCCCATTTCCCACACCCATTCTTTCACCTACCCCCATCAACCACCCTCCTGCCCAGTGTCTACATCTGTCCCTTTATCACTATGTCCATGTATTTCCTCACCACAGCCTAACTAATAGCCTAGAATAGTTAAGGTTCTTATTTTTTATTGCATTGCCTCCTATATTTTTCCTTCCTAGCACTATCACAAATATAATTCAACCATTACCAAGTAATTATGTTAATTCCTCCAAATCCCCCATTGACTATCAACTTCCCCAAGCAAAGACTGTCTCCCTTACAGCTACATTCCTAGTTCCTCAAACCCTGTCAGGACCTCATACCGTTGACATAACCACAGTGTGGAGGGCTGGAGCTTTCTTCTAGTGCTCAGCAGAACCAGATCTGCCCCATCACCACCACAGTCAATTTTAAAACTTAGACCTCTAACAGGTTATAGAAGACAGTCAGAGAATTAATCCATTTCCATGGGGCTGTTTTGAGTAGTCAAGGTCGGCAAAGGGTAAGAGAGAGGGATTTGGTGTAGATAGCAAAAGCATTTCTGGCGGACCCCTTGGTCTCAGAAATTGTTCTCCCATCTGTCCATTGCTGTGTCCTGAGATTAGAGATCTTGGGACTCTACATAAGTCCAACTGCATACAGCTTAGCTGCTGCACCCTCTCTGATATGGCCAGTGTTCTGTCCTTCGCAGGTGACCCAGAGGCCACCTCAGCCCCAGGATCGGTGAATGGTGAGTCCTTCTCCCTTCTGCCCTAGCCCTAGGTAGAAAGGTTAGTGACTAAACTTGTGCATGAAAGAAATCAGAGAAGTATAAGGATCCAGTGGGAAGATACTTGGAGAATAAGAAGAGGGAGTTAGGGGGGACTCTATTTAAAGTGATGTAATCTTTCTGCCAAAAATGATTCTCTTTTTCCTTAAATCGCAATCCACTCTAGGAAAAGGCCGTGAAAAACCAAGAAAAGTCCTTGAAGGAATAAGAGGCTTGGAGAATGCTAAAATCCTAGCACTTGATAAAAGTCAAGCTCTAAAAGAAGTGGGTGAGAGTGTGGCCTAGAGCCAGACCACATGCTCCCCCAGGAGGAGCAGGCTTCCTTCACTTTCTCACTCTCTTGCAGAACCACACAAGGCATTAGCTGCCAAAAAGGAAAATGCAGAAAACCCGGGCTTAGCCAGTAAGACACCAAAGCCATCAAGGAACCAGAGATCCAGCCCTCTGGGTAAGTCTCCATCAATAACATGGTCTTGACTGGGCATAGTGTCACTGCCTATAATCCCAGCAGTTGGCCAAAGGACCACCATGAGTTTAAGGACAGCCTGGGCTGCATAGTGAATTCAAGGACAGCCTGAACTACATAACAAGACCCTGTCTCCAAAACAAAACAATAACAACAAAGACAGCAGGCTCTTGAACTCTAATATGTAAAGACCAGGATCCCTGGGGTCAGCTGGATGGGACAGAGACAAATCCAGACTCTTAAGGAGAATAGGGGAAGCTGTGTAGTTGTGCTTATACAAACAGAATTTCTGGGGCAGTAGCTGTGTGTACTGGCCTACCGACCTTCCCAGGAGAAAGAAATTGGTTCCCTCAGTAAAGGGGTGCTAGCAGTGCCCACAGGTGCAGGTAGCTTTCATACAATGAAGTAGCTGTCCTATTTGTGTGACTTCTGCCCTGAATTAGAATCCATCCCAGAAAAAGGCCAAGAGGGAGTGGAAATGATTAAGGAAATCAAAGACTCAGCAGTGCAAAAAATTGAAGCTCTAAAAAGTAAAGGTGAAGGTGAGCTCCCAGGTGAGTCTGTGAACGCCAGCATAAGCATTGTCACCCCTCCCTCAGGACCAGCCTCCTTCTCCAACCTCAACCCCTGGGCTGTCTCCGATGTCTCACTTAGACTCAAATTCCCATTGTTGTTTGATACAGATTCCCCCCAGTGTCTAACCTCCATCCCACTGGAAAGCCTGCTTGTTTCCATTCCTCTGGCCCCAGCCCCCAAAGTCCTTCACCTTCTGGTGAATCAAACCTCCCTGTCCCAGCTTCTAGGCAGCCCCTGAAGGGGCTCAGTGGGTTTGGAGATCAGAAGATGGCTTTGGAGAGGAGCAGAAGGGTGGGGCTGGTGCCCAGGGGCCCTAAAAGCCTTGTTTATCCCTTCTTCCTTCCTCCTTTTCTTCCCCGAGTCTTCTCGTCTTTCTTTCTCTTTCTTTCTCTCCTCTCGTCTCTTTCCCTCATTTTTTTCTCCACCTGCCCTAGATACCATCCATGACATGAAGGATAAACTTGAATCGGGATTAAAGTGTAAGGAGAAGCTATGAACTGATGCCCAGCAGCACCAGGCTTGAAGTCTGCAACATACAACAGAAACAAAACAAGAAACCTATTAAACTGAAAGCATCAAATTCAGAGTGTGTATGTGTTGGTGGTGGAGTAAGAAGTGTGGCCAGGGCCCTAATGGAAGAAGAATCTCCCCGGGGAGCCTCCATGTGCAGCCTAGCACTTTCCCCTGAACCTCATGTTCCATAGTCAATCTCCCCAGAAAGCACAGGCTATAGGAAATTCTTTGATTCCTATCTATGCAGGAGCTGAGCTTTAATCCCTAAGCTGGTCACCTCCGTACTCCTCACTTTCTCATCCAGTGCCATGGACGTCGTGGTGTTAAGTGAGACTTTCTCATTGTCGTGGTATTGGCTCTGGGACCCACAGCTGGAAATCCCAGACCTAAAGTACCCCCACATTCCTTGGAGAATTTCTGATGTCTGGAGCTTTCCCATATCTTGTCCTCAACCCTGGGATTAACGAAGACCTATGAAAGCCCATCATTCATTCCCTACCTTATGGAGGAGAAAAATTGAACCTGGGGGAAATGCATGCTCAAACCAAAGAGATCTTTCCTGACACCCCATGAAAAATGGAAATATGTTTGTATCGCTCCCTGGCCTTTCTCCTAAAGGACATTGGCATCTCCCTCCCCATTCTGATGTTCACGCTAGGCTGATTTGGAACTTCCCAGACTGGAACACAGCAAGACAGCTTTTGAGAGACCCTGTGTTTCTCTTACCAGATTCTGAGGTGCAAGAGTTTCCTCTTAAAGTACTTTCTAGGTCCTTTCTGTCCCAAAGAAAGAATCAAATGAAACAAGCATAAACAGTGACAAAGGTTCACACTTACTAAAAGCAGGGGAAAAAGGCAGAATAGCAGGGGGGAAACAGGCTCTGCAAAGGGAGTTTGGGCTCAAAAGGGAGGAAAAAAATAAAAATAAAAATAAAAATTCATCCTGGAGTGTAGGTGGGCAATTGTGAAAAGGCATGACAGCAAGCTCTTAATGGCAACTGTCTTTTTCATATTTCCCATGTTGATGTCACATCTGGGTCATCCTATCAAAAACCTGCTTGAGTTCTGAGAGACAGCCATTTGCCAGGGCTTGGAGAACTGTTCTATGCACATGTTCCAGAGTCTTGCCACACCCACCTTCCCAGCCAGGTTTAGCCACGCCCTAACTTCCTTTCTCATTCACAAACATCAGGAGTCCATTAGCCAGGGAAAGCTAAATTTTTGCAAACAATAACCCAAAATACAAGGACTCGAGTACCATCTCTGGTAGCACCCAAAGTGAATAGCTCCAGATGTAAAGGAGATGGGCAGAAGCCAGACTTCCACGAGTAGTCACTGAGAAATTTAGGATGGGAATGGCTCTGTCCTCTTTAATACCTGGCTTCAAGATCATTTCCTCTTGCTTATCACCATTCCAAGCCCAGATATGGGAATGTGTTAAGTCAGCTTCACATTACTACGAATGAAATATTGGGATAAGGAGAAAAGGTTTATTTGGGCTTGTGGTTTTGGAGGTTCCAGCCCAAGATCCAGTGGATCCATTGCTTTGGGCCTCTAGAAAGGATCTAGGATACCCACAGCAGAGAGCATGTAGCAGAGAAAATTTTTCCTCTCATGTACTATGAGGCAAAGAGACATTAGAAGAGACCTGGATCCCACAATCCTGGGGCATTTAGTCATGGGTCTTTGGAGAAAACGTTAGTATTTAAACAATCAAAAAGAAGGAATATGGAACAGATTTCTTGGAGACTTGTATAGGCTACGCCAGGAAGTGATGTGTTATTGGCAAGAACTCAGCCCCATAGCAGCACTCAACTGTAAGGGCTCAGGAAGGTCTAACAGGAAAATGATCAAAGTGAATGTTGATATGCCTGCAGCAACTTCTGCCACAGAACACAGCAAACAAAGAAAGGGGTGCCTGTTTATTATCCATCATTGTGGAAGCTAAAAGTGTTTGCTGGTGTCCCAGAAAAGGATACTCCCACCCCAGCCCTCTGAGGCTTCTAGAGGGTAGGAAGAGAACTCAGAATTCTGCATTGCTCCCAAGAATGTATTTAGAAGAGAGATCAAGAGCCAAGGAGCTGCACAGGGAGTTCCAGGCCAGAGAGAGTTAGTGGTGTGGGCAGTAGCAGGACCTAAAGTAACTGCCACTCTTGGAGGGGTTGGGGTGGAACTGAACTTTATCTAAATGGAGATCATCATACCCTACATCTGCAGAGGCCTCAGAAAAGTTCTGTCTGTCCCAGCTCACTTCCCTCAAGATCCAGAATCAAACCCTGCCCCCTTTTGTGTCTCTCCAGCAAAGTGTCTGCTGGAAAGAAAAAAGAAAATAAGGTTTTAAACTAACCAAAAGAAACTACTGTTCAATATGCCACTACTAAGGAAAAAGGGAGGTTTGTCAATACATATTTGGAAATATATATATATATACACACACACACACACACACACACACACACACACATGCACACACAGATAGCTAAGATAATTGTACTACCAGTTTCTATTGGTTTATTGAAAGGAACAGTTCATGTTTAATTGCTTGATCAATCTTGCATACCTATATCTAGTAATCTGAACAACCACTTTGAAGATAACAATAAGTAATACAACAATCGTTGTTGATTTCCTATATCTTGTTTTGAAATTCTGTATCATTTTTATAGTTCTTGTGTTGTTTTGTTTTTGTCTTTGTTTTTGTTATTTTGTTTTTGTTTTTTCTCTTTAACATAAAAAATTTTGCCAGGCGTGGTAGCACACGCCTGTAATCCCAGCACTCAGGAGGCTAAGGCAGGAGGATCATTGTGAGTTCAAGACCAGCCTGGGCTACAAAGTGAACTCAAGGCCAGCCTGAACTGCATAGCGATACCCTGTCTTAAAAAGACAAAAAAAATTTTTTTTCATTAAAAAAAACACAGAATCTGCTCAATATGTCATTATTAAGGGGAAAAGGGAAATTTGACCATACATATTTGAAAGCACTATTTGAAGAAAAAAAAAAACTCTACCAAGTCCTGACTATTCGAGGAACTATTGTTTATAAAGATAAACCCACAAGGACCAGACTTGCCATTATGAAGAAAACTGAGGAGAGTAATTTCTGAAGGAGTCTTCTGCCATGCTTACTAAAACTTCAGCTTTAATTCTTAAAAGGTTCCAAAAAAGGCAGAGACAATGATAAAGAATAATAAAGCAAGCATGATTAATGTTAGTATCTGGGACTCGTAGTCCCCAGTACACCAAGGAAGAGTACTCTTACACTGAACTATTTTTTTTTTACAAATTCCCTGTCAGTCTGAAGTTATCTCAAAATAAAAAGTAGGTAAGGCAAATTATGATTAGCTTCATTTAGCCATTCCACAGTGTATACATATTTCAAAATATAAGGGCCAGGGATACAGCTCAGTGGCACAGTGCCTGTTTGGCAAGCACTAGGTCCTGAGTTTGGCTCCCAGTATTAAAAAAAAAAAAAAAATGATTTTGTGCACAATAAAAATAATTTTGTCAGCTCAAATCATTCAGAAATTATAAATTTAAAAAATACTACATAAAATGTATAAAGGTAATAGGGAAATCCACATGAAAATATTTCCAGCTCCTCTTGGAGAATGAGAATGTCAGGCAGTAATCAGCTGGGGGCAGGTGGGACTGAACACTTTCCATGGGGCAGGCATATTGCAGTCTCCCCCAGCTCTTCCACTTCCTCCTGACTCCCTGGCCCTGAAGTGGAAGGACATTGTTACTCACCATTGCACATACACTGCTGTTTGCCTTACGCCTGGCCTGCCTGGCTCACTTCTGTTACCTACTTGACTCCTGTAAGCAATGAAATCTGTAGCCTCTAACTCTGGACATTGCTAAATAAGATAGTTGGACTATATGGGAGGCATAAGAAATCTTTCTATTTAGACCACAGAAACGAGGAGGGCTGCGTTTGTTCTTCCTTGTAGACTTATTCTGTGGCTTTCTGGAGCTCAACACTTCACCTGCGAAACCAGGAATGTGGAAAGAGTCCTTTGCACTAAGGTCTAGAGAAAGCTCTCTGCAGCTACACAAAATATATCATTTTCTCTCTGAGTTTCCTTTCGTATCCACTGGAAGGGTGCTGTCACGATTGTTTGCACTAACTTCTCTGGGCCACAATGCCAAAACGTGGTCCAACATTCTTCTGGATGTTTCTGTGAGATGTTTTGAATGCAATTAACATGCAATCGGTGGACTGTGTCAAAAGCAGTCATAATATGGATGGGCTTCCCCAATCAGTTGAAACCCTGACTGGAACAAAACGTTGACACCCCCAGCCAAAAGGGAACTCGGCCAGCAGATTGCCTCCGGACTTGAACTGCAGGTTTTCTTCCTGCTAGCTACCATAATCACAGAAGCCAATTTCTTGAAAAACACACACACACACACACACACACACACACACACACACACACACATCCAACTTGTTGTTTCCCAGGAGAACCCAGACTAATAAAAGTATTGATTAGTTAAGACGAGAGAAACTTAATGTCACAGAGACCTGATACTTGTTATAAAGTGGAATTCACCATTCTGCCAGGGAGCTGTGCTTAATAGCAGACAACGGAGCTGTGTTTGAAATCCAGCTTGGTCACTAGTTGTGTCATTAAGGGCTAGTTTCTTAACTGCCCTTGTCTTATTTTCTTCATCTGCTTGGTATGTACAACAGGCTGTATGTCTGTGTCTTCCCAGCTCCCCCACTGATGAAGGTGGAAGATCATTCAGGGGAGAGTGGCAGCTGTGGGCATGTTCACCAGAGCTGTGCAGAGGAGACCGCCACAGCAGCTGCCACAGTAAGGTACGATGAATGTCAGAGAAGGAACAGACATCTGGGTCCTGGAAATATGCACTACTCACCCCAAAGAGTCAGAGTTGCATGCAACCTTTGGAGCCTGCCACCCTGCTGGCACCCCAGAATGGAGTACAACACACAGAGAGGGGAACTAGGAAGACATTCTGCACAAGTCAGGTGGAGAGAAATGTACCGATCAGGGTTTTGGCAGAAAACAGATGGCACACTCTGAAGAGCTTTTTGAAGAGACTCTTTTAAAAAAAGGAGATGCAAGTAAGGATTAGCAACAATGGGGAGCCATTACCATCCCTAAAACTGAATCAGCAGGCAGAGGAAATAGTGTTACCTGAGAGCAGCTGAAAGGTGGAGTTCTGGAAGAGGGGCCACCAGACACAGATCATAGTCATAGAGGAACACACCCATTGTCACACCATGCTGAAGTAGTGGTCTGTGGCGCAAAATAAGTTATTCCAAAACTTGGTCAATCCAAACAACCTCATTTCTTATCTCACAGTGGCTGTGGGCTAGGGGGCAAGGTCCCCTGACTGAGGGTCTCGGACAAGGGTGCAATGTGCAACTGAGGTATTTGTTAGAAAGGAGTCAGAGCCAGGCATGGAGGCACATGCCTGGAATCCCAGTACTTTCGGAAGCTGAGGCAGAAGGACTGCAAGTTTAAGCACAGCCTAAGCAAATTAATAACTTAGTGAAACCCCATCTCTAAATAAAAAAGAACTGGGGATGTGGTACATTGTGATAGACCTAGGCTCACTCCAAAGGAAGAGGCGGAGGACAAGGAAGAGGAAAAAGAGGAAAAGGAGGAGGACAGAACAATCAGTAGGTCCAACCCATGCTCAGAGAAGATTACAGAGGGGCATGAATACACAACGCAGGCATCACTGGGAACCACTGGCAGCCATCTTGGTAGTCAACCCACTATGCACACAAAACAGGGACGGAGCAGAAATAACAAATGCCTGGGCCTATCTCTCTACCCTTTCATCTCCCACAAGTTCTCTCATTAGCCAAACTCATCTAAGAATGCAGAGGCCAAGGGACCCAGGTGAGGCAGCCCTCAGAGGTCATCATCCTTCCAAACCAGTGAAGTGATGGCCGGATGGGGGAGGGGGGAGGTTTACAATGGACAGAGAACAAATAGCACATGAGAAAAAATATATCAGCACACAGATAGTCATCTTGGAGCTCAGATACCCTAGAAGACATCACACAGGAAGGCCCCTCCCACCCACATACACACTGGGTGTCCTTTCTTTAATATTTATATGCAATTCTTTCCCAGGCCCTACAATCTGTAGTAACATTGCACCTGGGTCTTGTTATAAAGTAATGAAATTTTTATGTAAAACAAAGGTGTGGCAGTGCACGCCTGTAATCCCAGCACTCGGGAACCCTGAACATCTTCAAGAGCCCCAGTAAGTCACCCCACACCTCCCTCACCAGCATGCGAGGCAGGAGGAGCTCCAGACACCTTCTGCAGCCTCAGTGACCACTCCCTGCACTCCCTGCATCCCCGTGGGAGCCAGGCTAAAGCCCAGGCATCCTCAAGAAATCTGGTGAGCTGCCCACACCCCTCCCCCACCAGTGCATGAGGCAGGCAGAGGCCCAGACACCTTCTGGGGATTCAGTGGCCACCTCCCTCACCCCCACAAGAGCTGGGCTCAACCCCAGACATCTTCAAGAACCCCAATGAGCCACCCCCAGACCTCTACCACCAGCATGACAGGCAGATGGAGCCCCATACATCTTCTGGGGCCTCAGTGGACACTCCCCACACCCCCCACACCCTTGCAGGAGCCAGGCTGAACCCCAGACATCTTCAGGAACCGTGGTGATCCACCGCCATTTCTCCACCACAGTGAGAGGCAGGTGAAGCCCTGGATGCCTTCTGGGGCTTCAGTGGCCACTCCCTGCACCCCTACACCCCCGTGGGAGCCAAGTTGAACTCTGGACCACATCAGCAGCCTTGGTAACTATGTCCTCATGCCTCCTCCACCAGCATAGGAAACAGGCTGGGTCCTGCGCAACATTTGAAGTCTTGATGACCATGACCTGCAACCTCCCCCACCCTTGTGGTAGCTGGGATGAACCCTGGACAGCTTCAGGAACACCAGTGAGCCTCCCCCGCCCCTCCTCCACTGGCATGAGAGCCAACTGAGTGCCAGAAAGCTTTGGAGCATCTGCAGCTGTACCTTGCCTCCACACACTATTGCAGGAGCCATACTGAGCACTGGGGACCTTTGGATACTCGCTCTGCCACTCCCACATTGTGGGAGTGACGCTGAATTCCAGGGAACCTCTGGATCTTCAAAAATGACAAAATGAAGGAGAAAAATGCAATCTCAGACCTCTACCCCACCTACAACAAGTCCAGAAGACATCAACACAGAAGAGCTTGGAAGTCATACACCTGAAATTTCTGAAATGATAGCGACTGAAGTAAAGAAACAACTCCATCAGGCCATAGAAGACATCACATGAGAAATAATCTCTCAGGTAAAAACAGAAATGACAACAATAATGAAAGAATTGTGCAGCACATCCAAAGAAGACATAGAAAATAAAATAAAGGAACATAGAAAAATCATAGAAACCTTGAATGAACAATACAAGAAAGAACTAAAATTCATGAAAACAGATTCAAGTGGATATCTAGGAAATTAAAACTTCCATTGAAAGCTGGCAAAACTGCTTGAATGAAGCTAAAGATAGACTTTCAGACCTTGAAGTCAGCATTGCCTCTAACGACCATGAAACAAGGCTCTCTTAAAAATAACAAGGAACCAGGAAATAACAATACAACAACTGCAAGATGAAACAAAGGAAAAAAAAAAATAATAAAGTTAATAGGTGTCAACAAAATAGCAGGGAAAAAAAAAAAAGGGGGCTGGGGATATAGCTCAGTGGAATAAGCGCCTGCCTAGCAAGCGCAGGGTCCTGAGTTCGATCCCCAGTACCACAAAAAAAAAAAAAAAAAAAAAAAAAAAATAGCAGATGTCAGCACAAATGACATAAAAAGACTATTTGCAGAAAATTTCCCAAGCATGGAAAAAAGAATCAGACATACAGTAAGTGAGGCATATAGAACTCTAATTAGCCATAACCAAAATAAATATACACAGAGACATATAATAATTGAGATCCAGAAATTCAGCAAAAGAACAGAATATTAAAAGTTGATAGAGAAAAGAATCAGATCACCTATAAAGGAAAGCGCATCACAATCACAGAAGATTTCTCAACATAAACCATCAAGTCAAGAAGAGTTACAAGTATTTCAGGCCCTGAAAGAAAACAACTTCCCACCCAGATTAATATACCCTGCAAAACTATCCTTCAAAATTAATGGAGAAATAAAATATTTCCATGATAAAGAACAATTGAAGAAATTCATGAGCAGTAAACCACTCCTACAAAGAGTACTGAAAGATATTCTAGAAAGAGATAAAAGTGACCACATTTTCAAAAGCAACAATACAAAGGAACCACCAAGGAGAACAAGAAAATAAATAGAGAGAAAAAGGAGGCACTAACAATAGGAAAATAACATGACAAAGATAATCAAGTACATATCAGTTATAACTTTTAATGTAAATGTTCTCAACTCACCAATCAAAAGACGCAGACTAGCACAGTGGATCCGGAAACAAAATCCAACAATATGCTATATACAAAAAACACATTTAACTCAAAAGGAAATTCACAGACTGAAAATCAAAGGATGGAAAATGATATTCTACATGACAGGAACCCAGAAAAACAGTGGATGTAGCCATTCTGTTTGTAGACAATGTGAATTTCAAACAAAGAATGATCAAAAGAGATAAAGAAGGTCATTACATACATGTTAGGGAAAAACTTCAAGAGGAAGAGATAATAATCATAAATATCTATACACCAAATACAGGAGCACCCAACTATATAAGACAAATTTTAACAGACATGAAAAATGAAACAAGCAGTAACACAATCATAACAGGGGACTTTAACACCTCATTATCACAAAGAGATAGATCAACTACCCAAAAAGTCAGCAAAGAAATAACAGAACTAAACCAAACTTGTGAACAAATGAACTTAGTAGACTTTTACAGAGTGTTCCACCCAACAACATCAGAATACACATTCTTAGCTGCACACGGGATGTTCTCTAGAATAGACCATAAGCTAGCACACAGAACATGCTTAAGGAAATGCAAAGGAGTTGAAATTATCTCATGTATATCATTGTTGAATTTCTATCATTTTGTTTAGTGAAACTCTGTATCATTTATAATTTTTTTGTTTTTATTTTTTATTCTCTTCAATAGTTTGATTAACCCTACATTCTTACATCTGGCAATCTGACAAACTTCAATGAAGATAAAAATATGCAATATAACAACCACTGTTAATCCTTATCATTTTGTTCTGAAACCCTGTATCATTATATTTGTTTTTGTTTCATTTGTTTTTGTCTATGTTGGTGACATTTTGCCATTGTTCTTTTTTTCAATTCTCTTTACAATTAAAAAAAAAATCCCAGCACTCAGGAGGCTGAGGCAGGAGAACTGCTGTGAGTTCAAGACCAGCCTGGGCTACAAAGTGAACTCAAGGCCAGCCTGAAAGAGACCCTGTCCCAAAAAGACAAAAAAAAAAAAAAAAAGTCCTTGCTTTCTACCTCATCCCTATTTGTGTGAATATTTGCCTCTTTAATTCCAGAGGCCAGGAGGAGGATTGGGAGAGATAAGCAGTGACATTAACAAATCACCCGGAGTGGTGACAGTTCTGGTGTTGATGCCAAAGTTCTAATTTCCTCATATAAAACCTTGTGCAAATAGCATCTCAAGTGTTATGCAGGCACTTGAGACTTGGAGTCAGGGCCCCCCCCCCTGCAGTGTATACACACATGCACACCCCCAGGGCACCAGTGTCGCAAACCTTTCTCCTGTCCTTCACCTTTCCCATTCCATATAAGGCTCCCTATGAGGCACCCAGGTCCAGACCCTCAGTTTTCATAACTCAATTATCGTTCACAGGTTTCAGATGGAAAAATTGAGATAGGTGATTATTCCTAAAGTTACTCGAACCAACCCAAACAGTAATATAGAAGATCCAACCTCAGGTCTTTGGACTTGAGAACAAATATTCCCTCCACTCCTCTAATATCACCTGTACATGCTTCTTTGTGATTCTAAAATCCAAAAAGATATGAAAACCAAAAGCTCTTTCACAAGCAATTTGCTGGAAAAATTCAACTAGCACTTAGTTCATTTGTTTTTTTGAAACTGACATATGCTATTTATTGTCCTTCTTTAGCTCATTTTTCTGTAAGTAGTCATAAGTTCTCTCACTGTAATATAGTGTTTGGCAGTGGCATGACCTTATAATACATAATTTATGCTGCCTAATACTTTCTAAAATTAAAAAAAAAATTACTATTCCAAAGTAAATCTGGCCCCCAGAGTTCCAAATAAGGAATAATAAACCTGTATCTTAATGTTTTTTCTTTGTTTCTCCAAGTTCCTGCCACACTAGAAGCTCCTTGAGGATTAGTCTCACCTCTTACCCACCTTGGGCTTCCAGAGCCAAACCCAGTGGGCAGAGAATACTCACTCAAGAAATATCTGTTGAGTGTACCTTAAGTCTATTTCACAATTGCACAGGGAAGTTGAGATCTGGGGCAGACAAATCCTATTTTATAGAGAGAATTTAAGGTGAAAAGAGAAAAGCAACTTATCAGAGATAGAGGCTGAGTGTAGATTAAGTCAAGACCAGAGTCCTGTTTCCACAATCCACTGAGACCTACCATTATGTAAGGGTCGCAGAACGTATGTTTCCTCTGGGTTCCAGCCCGCCGTTAATTTAGGACTCGGGGCTAGAAGGTGGAGTGCCCTGTACTGAGTCCTGTGTAGGCTGAGGCGGGATGTGGACAGCGTGATCTCCTGAGCCCTCAGCCTCCTCCTGGAGAGACTGATTCTTACACCAGAGTCCTCAACAGACACATTCTAGAATCTCTCCCAAATGAAACTTCCGCTACCTACGACAGTCCCTGAGATCCCAGGAATGTGAACGCATAGCACAGGTGAGGTGGGGAAGAAAGGAGAGACAAGGACATGCTGATTGGAAGTTAGAAGGAAAGACTCATGTCTAGGACACACCTACAAGGACACCTGCTTCATCTTGTTAATTTAGCAGGTGGCAGGAGGGGAGGAGAATGTGCAAGTCACGCCCCTGCAAGCTGGGTTCCCATTGGCCCGTGATATCCTTTAAAGGGTGCAGCCGTTTGGCCTCCATGCCTAGAACCCCTGAGGATTCTGCGGTTACACTCACTCAACACCCCACAGCATGAGATTCCTGGCTCTCCTGTTCCTGGTTGCTCTGGGAGGGGCCTTGGTCTGTGCCCGTGAGTATGGACCTTTCACATCTCACAGATCAGGCAGCCTGAGCACCTTTCTTCACCCTTTCCTGCCCTGCCCTGGCTTCCATGATGCTGCAGATGACTTCTGCTCCCAGTCCTCCACACACAGCCTCCTGACCTCCCTGGGCACGGGAACCTAGTCCCTCTGGCTTATGCCTGTTCCTCTGACTCATCACCCCAATGCCACCCTTTCCTTGCTATCCCCCAGCCACACTGACCTTCTTCCAGTGTCTCTGGGCACTGAAAATAGCTGGGCAGGTGCATCCTGCACAAAGATACCCTGGTAAGCCTTGGCAGGACCTAATCTAGTCCATGTTCCACCTGCCCAGCACTGTGCCCTACCAGAGCTGCACTTCTCGGAAGGAAGAGAGGCCTTTTCCAATCCTACAAAAGTACCATTTGGCCAAGCACTACCCTGCAGCCCTTCAGTGTCTCAACCCTTCTTGCTCTACTCTCTGCCTGGAATGTCTTTCCTCTCCCTGTCCAACCAACCTTCCAATTCTTAACATCACCTGGCCAGTGACATTTTTTTCATCTATCCAGTCTGTTTAGGTATAATTTCTGAGAAAAGCCCTCCATAAACATGTAGAACAAATTAAATCCCTCTTGCCCTTGTGTATACACCATGCTGTATTTCACCCTTCTGGCACCATCGTACCCGACAATAGAAAGTGAGTTCTGCTGAGATACTAGTATTGTCTGCTTTCTTCAGCACTGAACTTCCACAGACTGGCAGAGTTTTACATAATCATTGTGTTGAGGGAATGGAGGGAGCAAAGGCTGGGGTCTCAATCCCAGAAACCACTGGACACAGCCCATGGCCCCCACACCATCTTCCCCAACCACAGAGGAGCTTGAGCCCCTCTGACCATGGTTGGCTCCGTGACAGCAATCTCAGAGAACCCTCACAAAGCAGGGCAAGTCAGAGGTGGGCAGTGGTCTCAGGGATAGCACACTTTGCCAAGGAGAATCCCGCTCAAAACATGCAGAAATGTGTGAACCATAAACCCCAGCAAGAATGCCCTTGTGGAACTACTGATGTGGCAGGAGGGTCTGTTCAACCGAGAGAGAACTTGATCCCCTTCTAGTCACAGAAATTACTGACAGCTGTGTTTGGGGAGAGGGAGGGAGGGTGGCCCATGTAGCCTGGTTGAGTCTTCTCTCTCTCTAATCTGACATCTGCTTCCCCCATTGCAGAAGATGCCTTTCCTAACATCCCAGAGGTCCCTCCAACCCTTCCGGCACCAACATACCCAAGTGAGTTCTGCTGAGATACCAGTATTGTCTGCTTTCTTCAGCACTGAACTTCCATGGACTGGCAGAGAGTTCTGCATAATCATTGTGTTGAGGGAATGGAGGGAGCAAAGGTAACCTCTCCTCCCACCTTTGCCTTCTGTGAGAGGGCTCACGAGCTGTGGACATGAGTGGAGTGGGGAAGAAGCCCGGGGAGAGACTGGGGTTCTGCTCTTATGATGATGGAGAGGAGCAGGTGATGTTATAGAGAGGATAACATGGATGGGGGTGGGACCGGGCTGAGGACAAACGAGGATAACCCAGGCAGGAAAGAAGAGACTACGAAGGAGAGAAACACAAGGGTAAATGCTAACCTGGCGAGTAATGATCCCACATGGTTCAAATATCTTCACCAGCAAATACTCCCGAGGCTACCGAGGCGCCCGTCACCTGGCCTCATGCTTCATTTTCCACATCTGTTTCCCATGAGTCTCCCTCACACACCACCCACATCAGCTCAGCTGCACTTACTTCTGTTCCCCACCCCCACCTCACACCTTCCTTCCCACCCCCTCACTCTCACCGGCTCCCTTCCCGCCCCCAGGGAAGCTGCTCTCAAGCACCCTCCCCCACTGAGGCCCCACCTTCAAGACCCAGTTTCTCTCTCAAGTGCTCCTGGAGTCTCACCAGACCCTAATCTAAGTCCGTCCTCAACTCCGCCAACTGAAAGTGTTCAGCCCTGCCCAGCACGTTCCATGAAGGCACACAGGATACAGAAATCCTAACCCCAGGAGAGGGTACCTTTCCTGCTCTACCACTTCTATATCCTGGCACCCAGCACACATTAGGGACCTGGGGCCCTGCCACCCACTCCAAGGAGAAGAAACAGTTTGACTTTGTTCTTTGTTGTTGTTTTGTTTGTTCGTTTGTTTGAGACAAGGTCTTGCTATGCAGTTCAGGCTGGCTTTGAGCTCACTTTGTAGCCCAGGCTGGTCTCGAACTTGCAACGATCCTCCTGGCCTCAGCCTCCCGAGTACTGGGATTACAGGAGTGCACCACCATGCCCAGCTCTTGACTTTGTTAAAATCAATAAATGTATGTGTTTGTCCCTACAGCAATTGCAGTCCCAGCAATAACAGGAGTCTCACTGACAAATGGAATAGGGTTCCTAAGGACCTTCAGTAAGTCTCTTTTCTATGTGATGCCAGAGAAGTCTCTGGCAGCAGAACCCCATGACACCTCCACCCAAGAGACAAGCCAGAAAGAGCAGGCAGACTCACACCTCAATACAAAGGCACCCCAGGGGTGCATGTATGCTGCACCCACACTCAGGGCTTTTGCAGTTATGGGTTGGACTGCCTGCACCCTGCACCTCAGCCTGCACTTTCGGAATGGGCACAGGGATGATGTGGTGGGATGGTTTCTATACACAGTGTGGCTTTTCTACTGATGTCATTCTTCTGCTCCAAAAGTTGAAGCCCTTAGAGGGAAAGGTATGTCAACTGCAAGAGATGCCTATGAAAAAATGAAAGAAAAACTGAATGAACTCAGAAAGATACTTGACTGTGAGTGTATCCCAAGGCAAGGGTTAGTGGGAACGAGAACACTCTCCACCCACCAGCCAGGGCTGGGAGGTGGGAAAGAACCCCCAACTCTGTGCTCACGTGTGACGTCTACAATGGCCACACCCTCTGCTCCTAGAGCTTCTCTCTCTTCAGTTTTCAGATGTCTGCAATCTCTCACACACTGCCGTCTGATACTGATTCTCCCTGGCTTCTAACTCCCACTTGGAGAGCCTCCTGTTTCTGTCCCTCCTGCCCCCTGTCACGGCCCTTCAGCCTCTGGTGAATCAAATCTCTGTGCTTCAGTTTCTGTGCTTCCCCTCCGAGGGGTTCAGTGGGACTGGATAGTAGAACCAGGCACTGGCGAGGAGAAGGGATAGGTCTCTGGGGCCCTGGAAGCCCCTCCAGGCCTCTGCAGTTATGGGTTGGACTGCCTGCACCCTGCACCTCAGCCTGCACTTTCGGAATGGGCACAGGGATGATGTCTGGGGGGCGGGATGGGGTTCTGTACATGGTGTGACTTTTCTACTGATGTCATTCTTCTGCTCCAAAAGTTGAAGCCCTTAGAGGGAGAAGAATGTCAACTGCAAGATACGCCTATGAAAAAATGAAAGAAAAACTGAATGAACTCAGAAAGATACTTGACTGTGAGTGTATCCCAAGGCAAGGGTTAGTGGGAACGAGAACACTCTCCACCCACCAGCCAGGGCTGGGAGGTGGGAAAGAACCCCCAACTCTGTCCTCACGTGTGACGTCTACAATGGCCACACCCTCTGCTCCTACAGCTTCTCTCTCTTCAGTTTTCAGACGTCTGCAATCTCTCACACACTGCCGTCTGATACTGATTCTCCCTGGCTTCTAACTCCCAGTCGGACAGCCCACCTGTTTCTGTCCCTCCTGCCCCCTGTCAGGAGGAATGGGCACAGGGATGATGTCTGGGGGAGCGGGGGTTCTGTACATGGTGTGGCTTTTCTACTGATGTCATTCTTCTGCTCCAAAATTTGAAGCCATTAGAGGGAAAAGCATTTCAACTGCAAGATATGCCTATGAAAAAATGAAAGAAAAACTGAATGAACTCAGGAAGATACATGACTGTAAGTGTATCCCAAGGCAAGGATTAGTGGGAACAAGAATACTCTCCAAGCCTTCCAACTCTGGAAATCTCATCCTCATCTCTTCTTTCCTTCCAGACATAGAGGAAATGCTGCCAATTTTCCACTAGCAACCGAGTTTTTAATAAAAGCTGAAGAGAATCAAGGTCATTGGACACAAAGCCGTACACCTTTTCATCCCAGAGCCATTAAACTGACAGTACCTAATTCACTGTGTGTCTGTACTCTGTGGGGTGGGTCCTTGAGGAGCAGCAGGTAGAAGAGCCCTGCCAGAGTGCCACAGTGTCCTGGTCCAGGCCGTTGCCCAGCCTCAGCCTGCCCACAAGGCAGAGCTTCTAACAGGTCCTTTTATTCACACCCAGTGACGCCCACACATGTTGGACCTCTTTCTAGTCCAAACGCCACTCTGGTTCCCATCAGCCTCCTATTCCCACAAGGCTCCTAAGAACATCTGAGCACTTTCAACACTTACACCAACCTCCAAAGAACCAGGACTCCTCTTCGTGGAAATATTCAAAGCCTCTGCTGTGAAAGCCACTTTCTAGTACTTACATAAGAAACTCATCCTGCCTGCCTCCTAGCCAGTCCACACCAAGCTAAAGTGACGGGCAGTGGTTAATTAGATCAGAGAGTAAGTAATAGCCACTAGAATGATAACCAGTGCTTGACTAAGGAAAAACAACCGAGACTCTTACAATCCTTGAGAGGTAATGCGTAGAAATCATTTATGACTGTGTTTTAGATGTGTGAATTATGTTCCCCATCGCTCCAAGGGATCTTGGTTCCCTCCACCACAGACCACATCTGCAACTTGCACACAGGTGGCCCCTCATCCATAGGCTGCTGTGCCAGAAGAGGGAAACTTGGACAGAGACATAGGCAGAAGCTGATGTGAAGGTGCACCACAATAGATAACCCTAAGATAATGGAGGCAGAGACTGGGCTGATCCATCTACAAGACAAGGAATAGCAAGGATTTCAAGCCAACCCCAGAAGAAGAGGCAAGGAAAGATTCCCCCCTACAGATTTCCGACAGCATGGTCCGGCAGACCTGTGGATTTGGGATTTTAGTCTCCAGAACTATGAGATAATAAATGTACAGTGTTTGAAGCCACCAGTTGGTGGTGTTAGTAGCTCATGGTAGCCCCAGAAGCTAGTAAATAGTCTCATTCCCAAACTCATCCTTTTAGCAGATGTTATGGTTTGTGTCAAGATGTCCTGACAAGGCCTCATGTAGCCATAGGTGGGGTTTTTCAGACGTAGCTGGATTTAGAGTGTGTGACCCTGGGATTGATTTGTGGTGCAGGCACTAGGGTTAAGGGTGTGAGTGCTACCTGGATAAGATAAAAGGGACAGAAAGAGCTGTGGTCCTCCCTTGTTGCTTTCGCTGTCTTCTGCCCACCATGAATTGTTCTTGTCTATGAAGCCACCCTACCTTGGAGCCAGCCAATTACGGATTGAAACCTCTTCAAACTGTGAGCTAAATAAACCTTTCCTCCTTTAACTTTGGGTGTCAGGTATTTTGTCTCATCAAGGAGAAAAGTAAGATCCGGGGAAGATGGCGACCAGGTGAGCAGCAAGGGAGCGAACCTCCTTAATAAACACCACCAGCTCGAGACAGATTTGGCGAGCGTGAATGCCGGGACCTCGGCTGGGAAGTTTAAACTGGGCGTATTTCTCTGAGATGCCGGGGGAGATGTGGTAGGGCGGACCAGGCTGCCGGGGCGAGACGTGGGAAAGCCCCA
>PVLD010025930.1:0-22954 GCA_004027595.1 Dinomys branickii | reverse complement strand
TCCCACCTCCTCTGGTCCCACCAACCTCAGTTGCCAGGTGCTCATCCACTTATTTCTTCCCACAGGTATTTATTTACCAAGTGCCTACTTCATGCCGTGTGTGGTTTTGGGAGTGAGGAGAGGTACAAAGCAGACCAGCACTGCTGTCTCCGGAGGGCTGAGCACCCCTTCGTGTTCACCTGGGGATCCCTGCAAGCCGGATCTGAAGCCAGCCCAGAGTTTCCAGGGAGGCTTGGATGGGGCTTTCACCCCTCAGGCCCCAGCCAGGCTGCCCCAGCTCATCCTTCGGGGCGCTGGGCAGCTGCTCCCTCTGGCCCACTGGTCTCCCTGGAATGCGGCGCAGTCTGAGTCCTCGCTCAGGTTACCCTTTGTTTCTGAGTTTCTGACGTGAGAAGCCAGAGAACGACTCTGCCAGCTCCTCCCCTTGGCCAGGGTTAGGGCACACTTCTAACACTGCAAATGAAAAGAAAGTTTTAAAGACCCATGAGCCATAGCTGTGGACAGGCAGCTCCACCTTGTCCCAGCCCTGGTGCCAATGCCCCAGGTACCCCTTCCCCTGCCATAAACCCATTGCTGTGAGCTGGTTTTGATGAGTTGGTGGATGCAGCTCTATTTTTCTCTTATGTCAGCATTTATGAGCACCCATCTGCCCACAATCACTTGTCATCCAATAAAAGACCCCAAAGATACTGACCGTCCTCATCCATGAATTGCCTTTGCTTTCCTGGGCAACTTGCTCCTTTATGGAATTTAATCTGCTGCTGAAATGCACCACATTATGAATGAGAAGCTGGTGCAATGTGTTGTTGTAATTAAATCCAGTGTTCTGCCAACACCCACATACAAACATGTGCAAGCCCTTTCTCTCTCCTGGGCCTTGGCTGGGAGCCCCTTGAGCAGGCTGTACTGCTGGCCTGATGTCCTCAGCCAATGAACATCCTAATCCCAGGAAAAGACAGACACTGGCCCTATTCCCACTGCTCAGCGTGTCGCCCTGTCTGAGGGCAGAGGGAGAGGGATTGTCCTAGCTGAGAGTCTTCAAGCTTAGAACATCAACCCAGCTCTGGCTTGCTTCTGAATCATCTCCCTACTTTTCTGCTGTGTGGACTTTCGGGTGCTAGGGAGGCCACGAGAGAGGCAACTTCACCTAGGTATTGCAGATCAGAGGATGAAACAGGAATCTGTCTCCAAGTTGAAGTTTGAAGCTTGCCCGTGGAACTTCCTCGCCTGCCAAAGGTCATAATGCTCTACCTTCTCCATGGCTACCTCCACCACTCACTCCTGCACACAGCCCAGGGAGGGAGGTGGTCCTGTGAATTCAGACCCTGTGTTCCTCAGTGCTGGCCTTCTTCCTCCTCAACAGCCTTGCAGTGGGAGCTGTGACACACACCAGAACCCACCTGGGGCTAACCTGGCCCTGCAGGTGGCCATACATGACAGGAAGTGTGGACAGACCGGGACGGCCAGGGTGCTCGCAGAGTTCCCTAAGGGGTCGTTTCTGTCTCCCTAAGCCCTCTCCTGCCTAAGTGCTGCCTCTCGGCCGGCAGGTGTGCTACCTGCTCCCCAGAGATCTCTCCATTCCGGTATTATAAGTGTTTATTTATCTGCCTTTCTCCTATGAGCCCATAGGCTCCTCAAGACAGGAGCCCTGGAGTTTTGCCACACAACAGGCACCCATAAAGGCCCATTGAATGAATAAACATCAAACACCTTGTATTGCCTAATCGCAGTTGCCATTGTTACTCAACGCACCTATGTTTTACCTGCCATGAAGGAATAACAAAAAAGATACTGCCAACTGACAATGACACCTGCTGCCTTCTTAGTCATTTACTAGTTATTAAGAGAGGCCTTTTAGAATTAGTCATACATTTCATCATGCATCACTCTTGTGAAGATGAAACTCCAGCCCCCCTTCAATTTACTGGCTATTCAATCTGTGAAGTTCTCCATTTCTTCTGAGCCCCCATCCTCCCATCTTAGAGGTGGGGAGGCTTAGACCACCCTTGTGAGTTTGGGGTAAGAAGCAAGTGATGTAATAATACAGGAACATATTCAGTACAGAAAGGGCTAAAGAAGTGTCCCAGGGAAAGGCGCTCCTAAGGGTACTCAGGGGCTCCTACTGTAACCCCAAAGCTGAGATGTGGCCAGGTGGGGCAACTGTCCCAAGTCCAACCCTATCCTTGATGTCCCCCTGTCTCCATACAGAGGGCAATGCCAGGGTAGGGAGGACACAGGACTCCCAACCTGTCTCTGCAGGGTCCTCTGATGTCTCTCCCTTCTCCATCTTCATGTTGGGTCTCCACCACAAGCACAGTTTCTCCAGTTCCTTGGTTGGAGTTGAAGGTCCTTCAGTCTGTTTTCTGATTTAGCGCAGGATGATAAACCCAGGCCTCCTCTCTTTCCCTTTCTACCTGCCTGCTGGTCTTCACTTGCTGTCTTGGTTACTTTTCTTTCATAGCTGAGACAAAATACCTGACACCCAAATTAAAGAGGGAAAGGTTTATTCAGCTCAGTTTGTGGAGGTTTCAGTCCACAATCAGCTGGCTCCAAGGCAGTGTGGCACACGGCAGAGGGCAGCAGTTCACGGTGGTAGAAGACAGTGAAAGCAACAAGAGCAAAAAAGGCGGAGCATGAGAGAAGACTCTTTCTGTCCCTTGTATTATACGTACGCTACCCACCCCAGGGTGGGTATAGCACTCACACCCATAACCCCAGCACTAGACAATGAATCAATCACAAACTCTAGACCCAGCTACCTCCGAAAAGCATCCCCCATGACTGCACGAGGCGTTGGGGACACATCCACATACAAACCATAACACCTGTCTAGTGTATACCCCCTCTCTGACTCCTCCCACATGGCTGTGGTCTACTGAGCAGGACCCTAGAGGCAACTGTCCAGGCTTCCAGATTCCCACTATCAAAAAGGTGGCCTCAAAATTCTCTGATACTCCTCTTATTGAAGGATGAGATCCATGCACCTGGCCCTTGAGCCCGGACATGTTTGTGCCACATTTAAACCAAAAGCACATTATTGCCGGGCAGCATATGCTCGAAGGCTGCAGGCTGTCCCCCTCCCGCCCAGAAAACTGAGTGGGAGAACCAAGGAACTGTGAAACACAACTTTTATTTAACACAAAGGAAGATTCAACATAAAAGAAAGGGCACAAGGCAAGTAATGTAAAGGAAGAAAAAAAGCGTGAACAAAGAGAAGAAAGGAAGAGGTACGTCCTGCAAGGGATGGGATGCTGCGGAGACAGGAGGACAGCAGAACAGCAAGATAGCGGCCATGGCGGTGCAGCCAGTGGTCACGGCCATCTATATCCTGCTAGGCCTGGTCCTCTGGGGTTGTCCTGCCCACGCATTCTCCCTGTCGTTGACAAGTTACATCCATTCTTGATGAGGTTACATAGGCACATCTTGTTCCCAGCCTCCGGTAGGGAATCTTCTTTTCTCTGTTTTTCTTTTTCCATTTCCATGTTTGGTAGGTAGGGGCCTTCATAACTGCCAAGTTGCATCCTGTTTTCCAGCCAGCCCTCATCTCCTGCCTCAACATGGCAGAAGGGACATAAGTAGCTTGTGAGGATAGGTCTGCAAAGGCCACTAGCTTCCACCTGTTCCTTGGGACAATCAGTTTTGGAGTCCTGAGCAGTTGTGCAAACAGCCCACCACAGTGTGAGGACACGCAGCAGTGTGTGGAAGTTGGGTTTGATTTTCCCTTAATATTCCTCCAAATGTCTTCTTCACCCTTCATTACACCTTCACAGGACTTACGCGCCCTTGTGGAGCAGTCTCCAGCCCTTGCGCTGCTCTCACCATCTTTCCTAGATCACCCTTTAAAAACCTTGCGACGTTTTCTCTTTTAGTCTATTTTATGGGTCTTTCTGGGCAATTTCTTTGCCTTCATAAAAGAACAGCATTTAATTTTAAAAGCTAAGTGTGCAGTGTCCCATAAGCACAAGGAACGCAGTTTATGACCAGTGAGAATGAGCACTATGGTGTCAAAGCATCGAAGATAAAGACATGATTTACTCAGCACCTGTGCGGGGCACAGGGCTAGGCACTGTCACAGAGAGTGTGCCGGATAGCCAGCCCGGCCTTGGAGCAGGTCCATGGGATCTAGAGTCCTGGCCCCAGTGGACCTGCCCTGCTACACAGAGCTATGCTGTCTGTAAGGCACAGATGGCCTGCTGTCCCCTGTCCAGGCCATTCATTGCAAAGCTCCTGGCACACAGTAGGTGCACCATAAGTACTTGGGCATGGAAGGAAGGAAGTCTCCCGGGTCCATCATAACAAATTACTCCAAACTTGATGGCTTTAAACAACAGAAAATTTATTCTTTCACTTCTCTGGAGACAGGAAATGTAAGATCAAGGTTTGAGTTCTGCCCTCCTACAGGCACTTAAGAAAAATCTCTTCCATGCCTTTCTGCTAGCTCTGCTGGCTGCAGCCATCCTGGTGTTCCCTGGCTGGCAGACACATCCCTCAACTGTCGCTGCATCCTCACCTTTTATGAAGACCCCTGTATTAGTCCCTTTTCTGTTGCTATAACAAGAAGCCTGCAGCTGGGAAACTTATAAATAAGAGTCTCCTGAGTTTGCAGTTTTGGAGACTGGAAGTCCAATGGCACAGCACTGGCTCTGGTGAGGGACTCATGGCCGTGACATCACCACGGGAGCGCATGATACAGGAAGTGTGCAGGCTTGGTCTTCCTCTTGTATAACGGCAGTCTTGTAGAAACTGGTTAGAGTCTCACTAATTTTTTCTTTGGGCAGAATCTCTAACCATGTACCACTAGACTCCACCTTTTTTTGTTGGATTTGTTTTGTTTTGTTTTTCAAAACAGAACCTTGCTATGTAATTCAGGCTGGTTTGAACTCACTATGTAGCCCCAGGCTGGTCTCAAACTTGTGGGGATCCTTCTGCCTCAGGGTCCTGAGTGCTGGGATTATAGGCATGCACCACCACATCTGTTAATCCACCTCTTATTTAAGGTTCTTCTACCTCCCAGCATGGCCACGTGGGGGACCAAAGCCCATGTGAAGACTTAGGGACAAATCTGTCCACCCATAGCAATACCGGTCATTGCACTGAGAGTCTGCCTTAAGTGCAGGATGATTTTATCTCAAGACATGTAACTCAGTTGCATCCACAAGGACATTTATTCTAACAGAGCCTTCTCTGAGCTTCCAGGGAACTTGCGCTGGGGGCACTGTTCCAGCCCTGTACAGAGATGCCTGGAGAGTCACTCTGCTCCCACCAATCCTGAGCTCGCTCAGAGAAACTGTCCAGCCTGAACAGAATCTCACAGCTGAGGATGAAAGGGAATCAAAATTTTAGACAAAGGCTACTAAGAAAGCCCGCCAAGAATGCCCGCCAAAACCAGAGGACAGGTCCGAGCAAGTCTAATAACAAAACATTCCTTTCTTTGTGTAACTCCTGACTTTGCTGCCTTTGTGTAGCCAGTGCCCTTGCAGTGTAACATGAGGTGTTCTTACTGCCCTTGGGTAACGGATAGCCTTACAAAGTAACCTGAGATGCTTGGATTCCCTAACAACCCATGATGTCACCCAACCCTCCAATCCTATGTGCGTAACTCACTTTTCTGCCTCTCTTGCTTCCCTTCCCTTTAAAAGCCCTGAAACCCCCGCTGGCCAGGCTCTGGTTCTTTTAAGAGAGATCTTCCTCAGAAGCTCACCGTGTAATAAACTGCCTCCTAACCTTTTTGATGCCATTTCTTCCTTTGTTCAACCTGTTCTACAACAGGGCGATAGGCAGGCTCAGGATCTGGAGGCAGAGGCAGGCAGAGGATGAAGAAACAGGAAGAAGGCCTGCAGCTTTGGTGGGGGACTGTGATGCTGGCTGGGGACTGCAAGCTCTGCCTGCCCGGCCAGTGTGGGATTGAGTAGAGGGGAGGAGGCTCTGCCAGCCTGTGCCCAGCTTTGAGCCCAGGAAGTTCTCCCCTCCTCTGCTTCCTTCTGATCCCTGCAGGCCCACTTGCCCTACTCTTCAGGCCCCAGGAGCTTTCTTTTTTGATTTTTTTTTTTTTTTTAGACAGGGTCTCACTATGTAACCCAGGCTGGCCTCAAACTCAAGACGAGCCTCCCGCCTCTGCCTCCGGAGTGCTGGAATCACAGATGTGTACCACCATGCCTAGCCCAAGGAGCTTTCAATCTCAAAGACACTGATTTCCTTTAAGCCTGAGGGATGGTAAGAGTTGGCCATCTCCGGGCTGCTTACTCTGAAAAGAATTAAACCGTCAAGGCAGGGGCAAATTGGCAGGGGTACCCGAAAGATCCCCTGGACACCAGGACATGTCTCCTGATGGGCATTAAGTCCTCTGATGAGCACTGCGATCAAACTGGTGCTGTTGGACATTTCAAACTCAGAACTGCGGAGAGGTAGGGAATGACGGTGCTCACTTGGGACCATTTCTTTGGTCAAACAACAGCTGTACTCAGTCAGAACTGCTGACCAGAGGAGGATGGACTGGACCGTAACTGGGGAGTGACAGTAACGTGTTCGCTCAGCCCACAGCCTCGTACGTCCGGAGGCTCCTCACAGAGCTGGGCTTCACTCAGTGCAGGTGTCCCAGCCTTGGGGAGACATCTGGGCTCCTGAGGACTCTCAAGCACCTCTTCACCTCCTCCTCCTGATAGAGACCCCACCACCAGGAAGGTCCCACCACAGATTGTGAAGGATAAATGACTGCAGGGAATCTTTGTTGTGCTATCAGCTGTAATTATTTTAATCCAAGCATACTCCCATATAGGACTGACATCATAAGTGCTGTTTTCTAGAACAAATAGCTGTCAGAGCTGCCAAGCAGAGCAGCTTAGTGTTTTATATCATTACAATATTTAATTTCAACTCTGCTATTTTTTTTTCCCAGGGAGCACTTTACAAGACTGTTTCTTCCACTTCTGTCTGGAAAATTGGAGACAAGAAGGAAGAGGCCATTGTCTCACTTCGAAATAATTATTGACCTGGAAGTTAAGAAAAAAAACAGAAGGGAGAGAGAAGGAAGGAGGAAGAAGAGGAGGAGGAAGGAGGGGTGGAAGAAGAGAGAGAGGAAGACGAGGAAGGAGGAGAAGGAAGAAAGGAAGGAAAAGAGGAAGGGAGGGAGGAGGAAAGAGACCGAGAACACTGATGTGTTGCTTCCACTCATGACTATGGCAGCATTTTGCCTGGCTGGATAGGGTAGCTGATGATTGGGCTTCTTCTGCTGCCCAAGTACTTGAAGGAGAGAGGGCCAGTGAGCACGGTGATCTCAGGGGCCTAATTAACTGGGCTCCTTTGAAATGTTTTTAATAACAGCACAGAGAGTTCATGTTCAGGCAGGCTTACTTTATACCGTTAGGGCTCCCAACAGATCCCTCTGCTGCTGAGCTATATCCCCAGCCCCACCAGCAGATCCCCAATCTGGTAGGTTTTGACTTAAGACCAACAATTTAAGATTCACAATTAACTGGGCCACTGTTACTTTTTGAGTAGATTTTTCTGTTGAAATAGTTGCAAATTAAGAGAAGTTGCAAGAATCATATGTTAGCTTTCTGTTACTGTAACAAAATATTGGAGACAATCAATTTAAAAAGAGGTTTATTGTGACTCGCAGTTTCCGAGGTCTCAGTCCATAGCTGATGGGCCTGTGGCAAGGCAGCATGTCAAGGTGAGAGGGCCTGGTGGAGCAAGCAGCTGTCCCCATGGTCATGGCAGCCAGGAAACAAAAGAAGGAGAAGGAGGAGAGGCCAGGAACCCAATGTCCTCTTCAAGGGAATACTCCCATATTACCAGAAAACTTCCAATGAGAACCACGTTTTAAAGCCCTCTCCAGAGCTCCACGGACCAGGGACCAAGGCTTTAAGATATGGGCCTGGGCATGGGGGCACTTATCCAAACCGTAGCGAAGAGTATCAGGAACTCCTACCCACTGTCGCCCAGATTTACCAGTTACTTTTCCTTATCAGCTGTTTTCCCTTGCTCTGTGTGTATCCTTTCCCTCTACCCCTGTTTAGGTAAATTGGGGTTATCTTTAGCGACTTCCAAGTACATTCTCCTAGGAAAAAAAATCATTCTCTTACATCACCACTACATAATAATCAAAGTCAGGAAATTTACCGTCCACACAGTGTTAATATCTGATCCACGGACCATATTCCAATGTCATCAACTACCCAAACAATGTGGTTTATTGCCGTGAACTGCCGGGCCCAGCACCTCACTCAGAACTGTGCATCACTGGTCTGTCACACCTCCCCAGCTTTCTCCAATCCAGAATAGCTTCCCAGCTGATGTCGTCGTTTATTGGAATGATTTTGAAGATTACAGACAAATTTTGTAGACTCTCCCTCCAGCTTGGTTTTTCCCGTGTTTCCTTGTGGCCTTGGTCCTTCTCAGGGGGTGTCAGATCACCCTAGTTCCTTAGTGAAGGTGACTGCCAGGTCCTGTCACTGTGGAGTTGCTCTTTTCTCTTTGTATTTAGTAGCGATCTATGGGGTGAGGCTTGGGAACTAGAAGCCCCTCGTCATTCCTTTGGCCCAGGCCTGAGCCTGAAGTAATGATTTTTCTACAGGCATCTCTCCACATTCCCCCTCTACTCATTCACTGACTTTTGCTGCCAAGAGCAGCTTTCTCTGCTTGCTTGTTTGTGGTCCGGGGTTTTTGCCTCTTTTTCGCTGATGATCATCTCCAGATTCTTCTCTTTCTAACTCTGTACTTGGGGAACTAGCACAGCCACAGATAAAGTGGGGGTTCAGGCTGAGGGGCAGCTTCCTCCTGCCATCGGACAACCTGGAGTCATGGGTATCCGCTCCATTCCACACCTCACTCTTACAGAGAGGAGCTGAAGGTGGAAAGAAAGAAGAAGACCCCCAGGAAAGTCCTCCCCGCCAGGGAGCAGAACCAGGGGGAAGCTGGGCCCCAGCCCACCCCTACAGCTGGAGAAGCAGCCCCCGGGGCAGAGCCTGCACCCAACCTCCCTGGGCTGCTGGCGCCCTAGCCTCCCAGTTGGGCTAGGAAATGGAGCTCCTTGACAGGGCTTTGTCTCATTCCCCTCCGTAGCCTCAGAGCCATGTCACAGGCTGAATTAGGGCAGTCTCCACTGGGGTACCGCAGGATGGATAAACACAGCCCTGGAACTCAGGAGGGTGCTAGCAGTGCCACAGCGGAAAACACCTACAGCCAGTGAGGAGGCTGGGAGAAAGTGAGGGGGATGCGAGCCCAGCTCAGGCCCCTCCTGAGGTGCACCAGCATAACTATCGAAATAATTATTTTTACAATTCTAATAATAAGCAACACAGGAAACAAATTCCTCAGGTTTTGGTGTCCTCAACTGCAAGTAACAGCAGTGGATTTTATTCTCTGAGGTGCCTGCCCTACTGGCACAATTCTGGAACCTAGAACTAGAATCCGCTGCAGGACCTTCGTGGCTTTCCCGAGTGCTGTATCTTTAACGCAAAACTGAGAAATAATTAGCTGTAACAGGAGAAGCAGAAACACCACTGTGATTCATGTTCTTCTAATTGTTTTCCCTTCTGCACATTTGAACCTCCCCGACCTGCCTAGAATAACATATGCCGTGCATGCCACAGACAAACGTTGCACACTCGAGTGTAACGAGTGTGCATGGGGGTGGGGCTGATTCCCAGCCAGCTACTCCCTGGTTCCCACTTTGCATGTCTCTCACACTGGGTACAGAGGTGCAGGCTCCTGTCTCCGTACTTACAGGCACAAATGTGCTATAAAACACCCATCAATTTCCTGACATTCCAGTGACCTTCATGGGGTCTGAAGAGCCACATTTCACATGGAAGATGGAGCTGTAAATATTCTATCTGTGCAGTAAACACCGAACTAGTGCTGGCATTGTGCTCCTGTCCTCCCCGAGCCCGCCACCTCTCAGAGATTTATTCACTGCTATGGAAAATTCCAGCCCAAAACAAGCAGCTTGCCCCAACCCAGCTCACAACATCTTGCTTCTTGCTGCGGCCTGTTCTTGCCACACACACACACACACACACACACACACACACACCGCCAAAGATTATAAAGCTGAGAGCAGAAAAGCTCCCAAGAAACGTGGACTAGAACATGTACTGCAGCGCTAACAGTCTTTGCTGGCTTTAGAATGATTTATTTTTAATTTAGCTTTTGTTGATCTGTATTTTAGTTTTTGCAATAGTCAAATAGGCCTTATATAATTTGTTAAATAAAATATTTATTTATGGGCCCCTTGGAAGAAAGGTAATGTAGGAGAAACACCAGGATGTACCCCCCTCCCCATTCCAGTGGCTTCCTGAGGGATCTCTGGGCCTGTCCAGGGTCCAGAAGAATCTTCCTTTTCTGGGGTAAGCTTACAACTGACCTCAGGGACACAGAGACCTGCTGTTATCTTGGCCCCAGGAGATAGTCGGTTTAATTACCATCTCTTGCAGCTGAGCAGCACCTTCCAGGTTTTTCCTTCTGTCATCCAGAAAGGCTGGGGTGTGGAGAGAGTGTAGGTGGGGCCACGCTGCCATGTCCCACCCCACTGGGCTGCTGAGGTGCAGAGCTCAGCCAGACACCAGGCATGACAGACAGGTGAGGGTCACCAAGGTCTCTGGGAGAAGGCTGAACCCTGCCTCCCCTGCAGCCTCTGTCCAGCCTGCGGGAGTGTCCAAGGCAGGGGCTGTGGCAAGGCTAAAGGGCAGCCATGAGGGACTGCAGACAGGCAGGACATGGCTCTGAGACCTCTGAACCACAGGAGAGGGGCCCACGGCATCTGAGCCCCTAGCAGACCCCTGGCAGATCGAACCTCGGCTGGGGTCTGAACCTCCCCAAAGGGGAGCTTTTGATGGGCAGTAAGGAAGAGGGTGTAGGGAGGTGAGCCTACTTTCCTGGAAATCCACATTTCTGAGACTCCTCTTCCAGGTCTAGAATCACCCTTGATGAGATGGGCCCTCACAATACCCCCAAGAGCCAAGGGTTTTGAGCCCAAGACGGAGACTCTGAAACAAGGTTTGGAGAGGCAGAGTCAGGATTAGGGGAATCACCCATGTGCAGTGTGTCCCTCCCCTCTTGGCTGCCTTCAGACCCCCATGGCCACCTGGGCATGACCCAAAGTGTGCAAGGGACAGCTCCTTCAGAATGGGGGACACAGGACACCGGAGGCTTCCAGGACACAGTCTGCCATGGGAGAACCTGTGCTTTAGCTGGGAGTGGGCAGGAAGAGCTCAATGCAGATCCGCTCCTCCTGCCCCTCCCAGAAGCCACACACCAGCTTCCTAAACCCCCAAACCTCCCTCCCCAGAGAGGAGGACATTACCTCATCCTCCCCCCATTCCCACCCAAGAAATCAGGGATTGACAATAAGCCATGCCCCCCATACTCAGCTACCACTCCCCAGCCTGCCCCCAATTTATTTCTGCAACTGTAACTAAGATACTGGCAGAAGGGGTTAGCTGCCTGTGTTATTTGTTCAGTTTATGGATTAGCTATTTCTCAGAAGTTTATTACCATCCCAAGGCAGCCAGGGTGGGAGTGAGGAGGGGAATTGGGTCTCTGGTTTCTTGGGGTCTGGGCTGCTCAGTGATTAAATGCAGCCACAACACATCCATCCTGAGAGAACACCTCTACCAAGGTCACACATTCACACAAAGCGGGAGCCAAGATCTGAGTGTTTAAGTACCAGCAGTCAAGACACCTGGAAGATAATGCTGCAAGCCAGGAGAAGGGGGGGAAGGGGGGACAAAGAAGAAGGGGAAGGAAGGGCTCTGAGAGAGAACAAAGTTCCCAGGGGCCAGAGGTGGGGTGAGCACAGTTCTTACGGGGACAACTGATGAAGAAGCCTTGGTGCCGGCACCCTAAGCAAAAGCTGCGAAGTGGGTTTCCATGCAGAAAAAATCAGTGTCTTTGCCCGGATAAAAAGTAGCCTGGCTGAGACTTTCCTGAACAGTGTGACGCTGGGGTAGGTAGTGAGGGACAGCACCAGGCAGTTAAGAACAGTGTTAACTTCTGAGTATTAGTATTAACAGTATTAACTTCTCCCCTCTGAACATTGCCACCCACACTTCTAGGTGATACCAGCCTTGGCCAGGTGAGGCTCTGTCAGGGCAGACAGGTGAGGCGCTCTTGTGTTTGGGTATGATCCCCCAAAGGCGCATGAGTTGGAGACTTGGTCCTTAGAGTGGTGAACCTTTAAGAAATGTGTCCCCACGGGCCATCCATAGGCTACAGAGGGGCTGCTCTTCTCACAGGATCAAGTCATGCTGCAAGCCTGAGGCTGACCTCTGAATTTCTCCTTGCCTTCCTGTTTTGAAATATGATTATTACTTCTGCACATACTTCTGCCCAATACCATGAGGTCCTCACCATGGCTAAGGAGAAGGTAGCACAATGCCCTTGAGCATTGGTAGCTAAATAGACTTTTCTTCATAAAGTCAGCTGCCTCTGGTATTTTATTGTAGTAATGAAAAGCTGACTAACGCAGGTGCTGTCGGGATGCCCCACTAGATGGACCTGGCAAAGGCCTGGCAAAGACAAATAAGGCCTGGAGACCAGAAGAGACGTGAGCAACAACAGAAACACCTGAGCACTCTAAGTCACTGTCACATTTACTGTCACCAAACCATTCCTCCTCTCACCCTTGGAACACATGATCTGGGAGGAAATGTAGTTGTGTATTCATCAAACTGTCCCCAGACCCATAAGAATGTATAAGAATGACAGGGGCTGGGAAGGATGGGCAGCACAGTTGGGAGCCACAAGAAAGAAGAGGGACCGCCATGATGGAGGGCCAGGAAGCAAGATCTCCAGAGAACAGAAAGTCGTTCCAGAGCAAAGGGGAAAGAATCCCAGCCTGTGCAGAGGGCTGCCAGGTGTGTCCATGGGCCAGATGGGATGGAGCTCAGAGCAGGTCACCAGAGGGAGGAGGGCAGGGTGACCTCCTGCAGGTGGTGACAGGATCTGGCCTCTATCTCCAGAGCTGTAAGGAAGGCATCTCACCTTTCAAGTAGGGAGGAATGTGTGATCAGATTTGCACTTTTGAAAATTTATTCTGGTTGCTTTTAGGAGAATTGATTAAAGGGAGGTGAGGGCTGGAGTGTGACTGAGTGGTAGGGCGCTGGCCTGACAGGTGTGAAGACCCATCCCCAGAACCAGATAAGAAAAAAAAAGGAGGTGAGAAGGGTTAGGAGGATGGGGTTACTCTAAGCAAGAGGTGATGGTGGTGGTGGAGATGATGAAGAAAAGGAGGTAGTGGAGAGATTTAGGGTGAGTAAAACCCCAGTCTTGATGATGGGTGCACAAGAGGGTGTAGGGCAAGGGAGACACAGGGACAGCACTAGGCTTACAGGACATGCTGACACCTGGGAGTTGCTGCTGCTTCGCAGAACTGGATGACTGGCTGCAGAGATGGGAAGCTGTGCAGGTATACTGTTAACGTGCTGCTATGGCTCGGAGCTGGGGCTTCCCCCCAAAAGACTCGTGTGCTCAGAGGTTGGGCTTTTGAAAGATGAATGGATGATGGTGGTGCTGTAGTTGGCTTGCTGTTAGGAGGTGGGCCTGGTCAGAACAGGTGGTCCGCTGGGATGGGGTGACAGGGAGGCATGTACGTCCCTCCCCAGAGCCTCCCTTCTCTCTCTGCAGCCTGGCTGCCGTGACCTGAGGAGCCATCCTCTACGGCAGCCCCTTCCACCGCACTGTTTTGCGTCTGAGGCTGCCAGCCACACGCTGAAACTTCTGCAGTGTGCCCCGAAACAAACCTCTCCTCCTTTAAGTTGTGGATGTCGAATACTGTGTCTCAATGATGAGAAAATGACTAAGACATGCACAGACCCAGTTCTGTTGGGCTGTATGACTAGAAGATGCCAGTGGTCACTTTGTTGGGTGGACAGATGGTTGAGGGCAGGACATCCACTATTCATTCTGAGTTTCTAAAATGTTTTGTCCATTAGTTTCTGATACATAATAATTTAAGTTACATGCCTATAGCGAGAGCTACTCAGAAGGCTGAAACAGGAGACTCGGTTGAGCCCAGGAGTGTGAGATCATCTTGAGAAATGACAAGGCAAGACCATGTTTCAGAAAGAAAAGAAAAGAAAGAGAGAGAGAGGTAAA
Source organism: Dinomys branickii (assembly GCA_004027595.1). Classification (NCBI taxonomy): domain Eukaryota; kingdom Metazoa; phylum Chordata; class Mammalia; order Rodentia; family Dinomyidae; genus Dinomys; species Dinomys branickii. The sequence continues at coordinate 8,857 of PVLD010025930.1, read as the reverse complement.
GAGAAGAAAGGGAAGAGAGAGGAAAAGGACCAAAAAGCATATGAAAAGATGTTCAACATCATTAAATCATTAATCAGGGAGAAGAAAATTAAAACCATAATGAGATAGTGCCTCACAGTCACTGGAATGGTTAACCCTAAAAGACTGACAATTCCAAGTGTTGGCAAGGATGTGATACAACAGAAACTCTTCTACATTGTGTTACTGCTGGGAAGGTAATCTAATACAGTTACTTTGGGAAACGAGCAGTTTCTTATAAAGCTAAATATACACTTACCATATGACCCAAAATCCAACCCAAAAGAAATAGAAACATGTCCTTGTTCACTTACAGACCTGCAAAAGAATGCTCATAAGAGCTTTATAACAGCTCCTGACCAGCACACACATATGTATTATTCAGTGAACTGGGCACAAGTGTGGTCCACCCGTGCACTGGAAGATTACTCCACAGTGAGAGCAAAGTGCTACTGGAGCTTAAATCATGGGTCCTCTCCAGGGCATTATGCCAAGTGAATGAAGCCATGGACAGCTAAACACACAGGAGGTTGTGTGATATTGCAATATAAGAAGAAATACATGTTTAGTCTTCATCCCCCAATCCTGGCACAGAGATGCCAAAACTTTTATAATTTTCTGAATGCTGGCATGGACAGCAGTATTTTTTGTTATGATATCAGGTCTCAGTTCTCAGCTCCTCATACATGAACTTCTAAGACCCTTGGGATCTTGGGAGTGATAAGAGTATCTTTTGTATGCTGGTGAGATGACCTGTGGCTGGGGGTCCCTAGATAGTCTCAGGAAGGGAGCTGGTCACCAGAAAGACAAAGGTCTCTGCAAGACCCTGTCTCAAAGTAAAAAAGAGTGGGAGGTGTAGCTCAGGGCAAAGGCCCAGGCTTCAACCCCAGTCCTGCAAAACACAACACAACACAGCACAACACAACACAACACAACAAAACAGAATGAAAAGGGCAGTTAGAGGTTGGGACTTTCCCTTCCATGTCCACCATGCCAGACAAGAAGAGTGAAAATTGAGTTACTTACCAGTGGCCAATGAGTTAATCAATCATGCATATGTAATAAAACTTTCATAAAACTCCCTAAATTATGAGGCTCAGGGATTTCTGGGGTGGGCACATGGAAGTGTGTGTGGTGGGAGGTTGCTCAGAAGGGCACCTTTCATTTAGCTGTTTCTGAGTTTTTCCCTTTATAATAAACCATTATACATAACGCAAGCAAACTTTTTCCCGAGTTCTATGTGCTATGCTAGCAGATCACCAAACCCAAGGAAGGGGTCACGGGAACCCTCAATTTGGACAGAAATGGGAGAGCCCTGGGTACCCAGTACTTGGAACAGGCATTTGAAAGGGGTAGTCTTGAGGGCCCCAGCCCTTAACCTGTGCTATCTGATGCTAATTTGGGGTGGTCAGTGTCAGAATCTGAGACACTGGACAAGCAGCTGGAGTCTGGAGAGTTGGACAATTCCTTGTTGGTGTGGGAAACTCCACCCACTTGGGGTCAGGAGTGTTCTGTGGTTGGAAACTGGCGCCAGCAGATAGAACAATTTATGGCTCCATTCATATGAGGCTGTAGGGAAGACAAACCGGAGGGCCGGCAAGCAGACCAGTGGGACCTGGGGGAAGGGAGGGAGTTCTTGCAGGCACAAAGTGGTGGTTACATGTGAACATATACATTTTTCAATATGTTTCGAGGGCAAACTTGCTTTTCAAATTTGTGTTAGTACGTTTACAGGACATGTTTACGCTCCTTGTGGGGAGTTGGTTCGTATACGTGGCACATCCCAGTGCCTTTATTCCTCCCTTCCTCTATCTCTTGATCCACTTCCCACTTGAGAAACATCCCTCTCCCTACTTCCTATTATTATCACTTACTTTGCTCTTTATTTATAATTCGGGTTTCTCATAGAAGAGAAACCACGGGGCATGTGAGCTTTTGTGTCTGATTTATTTCACTTAACAGTAGTGTCTCAAGATACAAGGGTGGATTTCATTGTGTACAACTTATATCTTACCATAGCTAATTATTTTTTAAGTCCAGGGCAAGTATAGCATTTTTTCAGGGCATTGAACTTGTCCTATGGGGCACAACAACGACAGTGGCTAGACGCTATGGAGATTCACAGCACAGAGACAGGCTTGATATACACAAATTTTTCAAAACTCATTTAGGAGATCAGGATTCCGAGACAGATTATAGAAGGTGACCCCAAAATTTAGCTGCATTACAAAGACTGAAATAACCTTACTGAAGGGGGTGGAGGGGAAGATGCGAACCTGGGTAACTCCGGAAATAAGCAGAGTCTCTCATGCTAAAGGTGAAAGGAGGGGTGCCCGAGCACTGAACTGTGCTGTAGTTGGTAAAGCTGTGTCTCGTGGTGGTGAGAGCTCATAATTCTGAGGCCAGTACGTGCATGGGAACTGGACAAGTATACAGTGGATGGCAGATGGTGGCACCGGCTTCCGCAATGCAGTTTTGACACTTTCTCCCCAAATGCCAGCTGCAGGCTTGGGGATCCCCAGGTACCCTCACTTCTGACCAGCCATCTGGATACACTTTCAGGAGCTCCTGGAGCCCACTCAGGTTAGAAGTGTGCTAGAATGACTGGCAGAACCCAAGAAAGCATTGTACTTACAATCACTGCTTTATTATAGCAAACAGATACAAACGAGAATACCTAAAAGAGGGTCTATGCAGTGCGGGGTCTGGGAGGATCCCAAGGGGAATCTTTCGCATCACCTCCCACGGAGTTAGGACCTATCATTCTCCTGGCACATCGAGGTGTCACAACAGGCAGAGTACAGCTAATCACCTGTGCTTCAGTGGTCAGAGTTTCCACCGGGGCTTCATTACCTCAACATGATGGATGAAACCACTGGCCAAGTGCGTAGAGTCCCTCTGCAGCCCCTTCCTGTCTTTCCTAGAGGTTGGGCTGATACCCATTAGCCCAAATCCCCACTGCTAATCCTGTGGTTAGTGTTTCTGGCATGGTTTAGAGGGTGCCTCTCAAGGAAGCAGGGGTAAATACCAGCCAAATGTTTAACTGTAGGGCAGTTTCACAATTGCTGGAGTGGAAAGCCATAGGCAGGCAAGGGAAGGAGGCTAGACTGATTCATGCAACTATGCATTAGAATTGGAGATACCATTATGAGCTCCTGTTTAACACACATTCAACTATATGTGTGAATGAACATGTACGAACGACACTCAGTATAGATCCAGATAGTTGCATGTGAAAATGTTCATAGAACCTTATATACCTGAATTAATATAAACACATAATATATTTGGTTCTGACACTGAGCAAGTCTAAAAAGAATGACACCCCAGTTGCCATGGGCACACCCAGCACCAGGTCTTGGTTGCTACCACCCCTTCTTCTTCAACAACAGAAAACAGAGAGGGCTCTCTGTTGAAATGGCTGATTCCAGGACTGGACCAAAAGGTATGCTGCGGACACAGGAGTCAACCAAAAGAGTTCCCAATGGCCACAGCTGGAACAGCTTGAGCAGCAAAAGCGCACCAGGTTATAACACAATGTATGAAATAAAGTCACTATGAGTCTATGCTGCTACAAATAAAGAGCTGGGTATGATGACAAATCCCTATCATCTTAGCATTCAAGGAGGCTGAGACAGGAGAATCATAAATTGTACCCCAGACTGGGTAACTAAGTGACTTAGCAAATAAAAATAAAAATTTTAAAGGGGGCTACAGATGTAACTCAGGGCAAAGATACTGGGTTCAATCTGCAGTGCTATTAAATGGATCAATCAATCAACAGCTGGGGTAGAATAGTAGCCAGTATTAGTCAGATTTTTGCCACTGATCAACAAAACAATTAAAGAAAAACAACCAGAAAGGAGGAGAGGTTTGTTTTGTTTCCTGGCTTCAGGGGTTTTAGAACAGGGTCAGCTGCCTTTGAGGCAAAAGAAACCTCATGGTAGAAGGTGGAGCAAACCTGCTCACGTCATGGCAGCCAGGAAGCAGAGGGGACTAGAAGGGGGTGCAGATGGGGCTGGGGACAGGAAACACTCTCCCCAAGCACACCCCACTTCTGTCAGTTTGGTTCCGCTTCCCAAGTGCATTCAGCTAACGAATCAGCAGTGGACTCATCCATCGGTGAGGCTGGTGCCGGTGGGATCTGATCCCCTCTGCACATTGCTGCACTGGGGCTCAAGCCATCATTATGTGAGTCTCTGGGAGAGCCTTCCTGCTTAAACCATGGCGCAGACAAATCTGAGTTGCAGAATCATTATTATTTTATTTGCAAATAATTTATGGAACGCTTTCACCCTAAGGAGGTCAGATGAAGCTCGCTGTGGCTTCTTCAGAGTGGATTTCAGAGAGTCACTTCCTCCCACAGAGTGCAGAGGGGCCAGGAATGGAACGATAACATCGCACTGGAGACCTGGTGGCACAGCTGCACGCAGGGGTCAGGGCCCACCAACAGCGAGTAGTTGTGCTGGCAGTGTGCACCCTTGACAGGACGTGATGGAGTGACACTTCATCTGTTCGCTCTTCCTCCCACAGAAAACTGCCTGAGTCTAAGCAAGAGAAAAACCTCAGACAAATCCCAGTAGAGGAACATCCTGCAAAACACCTGTCCAGGAACTCACAAAGCCATCAAGGTCATCAAAAACAAGAAAGGGCTGAGAAAGCGTTGCACCCAAGAGAAGCCTTTGGAGACAGGATGACTAAGTGCAGTGTGGCCTCTGGAATGGAAAAAGGGCGCTAGATGAAAACAGAAAATCACGGACTTGAGCTCATATGAATGGAACCGGAACCACCAGTTCATTCATTGTGACAAACATGCCGTCCTATGTTAGATGTGGCAGAGGGCCCAGGCAGCCTCCTGTTTCTCCCGCCGACGTCCCACATACATGCATAGCCTTTGGGATATGTGAGGCACGATAAAAAAATATGGTTTCTAAAAACTGCTCTTGCCGTCCTTTGTTCTTTCTGAAGCAGTTCTGGAAGTCGTTTCTTGGTTGTGTGTCCAGTTGCATTGCTGTGGCTGCCTCAATATCCTGAATGGATCTGAACCCTTCCTTTCATGAAGTCATTTTGACTTCAGGAAAGAGCCAGAACTCAAGGTGGATGAGGACACACCATGCTGCTTTTACGATCTTGCCTTTCTGTTGAGTGGCACTCGGCAGCGGCCTTCAGCATATTTTGATCACACTTCCTGAAGACATTCATGAGAGAGAACTTCCAGAACTGCTTCCGAAAGTGGCTACAAGGACGGGATAAGTGTGTTCAAAATGAGGGAGGGTATTTTTGATTGGGATTTATGGCAACGTGTCTTTTACTGTAATAATTTTGTTAACTTAAGTACATACTGTAGTTTTTCATTATCTCTTTAAGTGTATTCTTTTGCATCTGGTTTATTTCAGGCCTTCTCACAGTCCCTTAGGCACCACTTCTCACTGGGGAGTCCTGATAGTTAAAGTGGATGTCAGCCCACTTCTCTGACTTGCAAAGGCGGCAGCTGCCCACAAGGTGCTGGCTGCTTTTGAGTGTGTAGCCTGGGCTTCCAGTGGCAAGGCCTGGCTCTCCAGCAGGGTGGCAGCAGCCCCTAGGACACATTTCTGGCCCAGTGAAACCTTAGCTGACAACCTCACAGAGCCTCTCAAAGAAGGTTCCAGGGCCTGAGCCCCTGCCCATGATGCCAGGGAGAGCAGCCACCGTGGAGTCAGGGACCAGGTGGGGGTTGGGAAAGGGCAGCCCCCATTGCAGAAGCAAAACCCAGGGTCTGAAGCTGCACCTGAGCAGAGGGAGGCACAGACATCAACACCAACTATGGCCACCTGCTGTTCTTTCTGCAAAATAGATTTGTTTTGTTTTGTTCCATGTCTTCAAAAATTTCTGCAATGAGGACATGTTTCCTTTAAAACCAGACCCTCAGGAAAAGTTTGCCATTTTTCACATGCAAAACTATAGCAAGGAAGAAGTCTTTCTCATTGTTCACATCTCTGGGAAAGAACAACTCCTAAGAAATGGGATAGGAAAGAACAGCTGCAATCTCTAACTTTTGATTAGAAGTCTGTCTTTGTCTGTCTGTCTGTGTGACACCATGCACTCACCCCACCCCACAACGAAGTCAGCACAACACAGAGCATTAGCATGCAACCTCAGAAGAGGTCGGTGGATTCAGTACTTTACATAAAGGAGAAGGGACTTCCTTCCACCGACTTTTGGTGCAAATGCAATTCACATGTGTGTCTCTGTGGACCAGAAATATGCCACCAGGACAGCACCTCTCCCCACCCACCTGCAACCCTGAGTCTCTGAATCTCCCTCCCGGGTCCTGCCATGCCAGCAGGACACATCCACAGCAGGCAGCACCATTGAGCAGCAAGTCCACCTAGGGAAAGGGCCATCAGCTATGAGAATCACTGGGTAGGAAAGTCCATCAATTAGAGTCTCTCTTTCCCTGGTGCTCCCCACCTGACCTGCCCACTACCAAGCCACAGCTACCAGGCCTGGTTCCTAGATTGTTCCTAAGTGCTTCATTTTCACACACTGATCATCATTTCATGGGTGTCACCTTGATTGTGAACCTTGAAAGGCACAGAGTCAGAGCATGGCCCTTGGAGTCCTCCCCTGTACCCCACTCCCTATGACCCGGAATAAGCCTCTGATGGCTGTGACAGTGCTCCTCCCCCTTCCTGGAGCTCACAGTCCTGCTGAACTTGAACCTCCAGGTATGTGATACATCTGAGGCTAACTACAAAATCTAGTTCTCCTAAGGACAAAGTCTCCAAGGAAATGCAAGCTGGCTGCAAAGTTCCAAGGTCTTTAGATGGTACAGTGTGAGGGGTTGGGGAGGGAAGGCTTTCCTGCCCAGACAGAGTTGTCCATCAGTGGGTTCCACAGGGGAGGAGAAGAGAGTCCCTTCTCCATCATTTCATTCCTTTTCAAGCACAGAAGCTTAGGCTAAAAGGGCATTTCACGGGGCTGAGCAGAAAGCCTGGGGTTTGGTGATCTCAGATGATCTCTCCCAATCCCCTGTCCCATCTCCACCACCCCCCACAGGAGTGTCAGAGTGAAGCCTTTACCGTCACCCAAAAAGCACGTGTAGGAGATGTGATCATTTGTCACGAGATGGAGTATCTGATATGAACCATGGCAAACACCGTAATGACTAATTTCAAACATTTATTACAATTCTTGAGAGACTTGAAAGCTGTCCCCGCTCTTGATTTTAATAAATGCAGTCTTGAAGCAGCCGCTTATCAAAGTGACATAAATTGTGTGGTAAATAGATTATGGCACAGCTGAAATACTGGAAAATGAGATCAGAAATGCTCCTTTTCTCCCATTTAAAACTCCCCTCGATCCTTCAGCCACACTTCAACAGCCAGGCAGCCACGCAGAGCAGGGAGGTGGGAACGAGCACCCAGCCGTGCTCAGACCTCCCAGCAAGGAACCTGCCGCAGGGGCTGAGGCCAGGGTGCCCCGGCACTAGATGGGAGGAAGGGCAGCTGGGCTTAGGGGGGCTGCAGCTGGCAGGGTGCTGGTTGGAAGGCCACTGACCCTGCCCCAGGCTTTGCTACAGTCTGCCCTTCCCTGGTCTTTTGTCTCTAAAACAGGTTCAACCACGGGAGGATTCTTACTGGTTTAGAGTTTGGAGGTTCCAAGGCTGCTTCTCCGCCACAACCCTCCCGCCTCCTTGCACCGAGTGCCTTCCTGCCTTGTGCTGGGCAGCGTGCTGGGGTGGGGCACTCACAGGGACCAAGGGGAGATAGGTGTCCTCCCAGGGCCGCTGGGCTGGAGGGGCCGTGATTTGAGCCTACAGGGCACACAGGATGGGCTGCGCTTGCCTGGATAGCTTAGGTGGAAAGACAGGAGATCTGGGCAGCAACCTCTGCTGGGCTCCGTCTGACCAGGCATCGTGGACATTCCCTGGGCAGATGGTCTGCATGCCTAGACCATGACTCAGCCCGGCCCAGGGTTTGAGGCACTGCAGCCAGGCTGCCTCCTGCCTCCTCCAAAGACAGAATGATCAGACAAAGCCCTGAGTGTCATCCAGAAAGAGCAAGGAAGTGGGGGACACTTTCCCTGTTTGCTTTGCACCTGAAACAAGGGCTGCTTGGGAGCTGTCAGCTACCTGCAGAACTTACCCATCTCAAATGGCCCCATCCTACATGCTTTGATGGTGTTAGAATCAGTCCTATGGTCTGTGGCTTGCATGTCCCTGTGAAAAGGAAAATGTGTCACCCTTGGGGAGACACATGGGGCAGCTTTCACCACTAGAATGTGTTAGCATGGCTACATCTGGGAGCCGGGTGCTTCTCAGGAACTTCTGTGTCCTTGTTGGTAGCTAATTGCCAGTGTAACAAGACACATGCTGAATATCAATGGCAATTACTATTCAAATGAAAAGCACAGTGTGTCTGTCTATGTGGGGCTCCGTCTCTTCCTCCTCCTCCTTTTCTTTTTTTTTTTTTTTTTTGGAGAAAGGATCTCACCTTACAGTCCAGGCTGGCCTTGAACTCACAATCCTCTTTACTCAGCCTCCTGAGTGCTGGCCTTGCAGGCATGCACCACCACACCCAGCTGAGAGGCCTTATTCTTTTTTTTTTTTTTAAATACAAGTACAAAAACATATTGACAAACAGACACCAATTAGCATAGAAAATAGTACAATCACAACTAATCTATAGACAAGGTGATATGATCTCAACAGTGGTTATTGCTTTATCCATTGGTATCTTCGAAGTGTAAATATATAAGCCCATATACAGACATGCAAATTTAGTCAGACAATTAATCCTCTCAACAACAGAAAAAACACAAAAACCAAAAATCCAAAGACAAAAAACAAAACAGGCAA
>PVLD010025929.1:0-22955 GCA_004027595.1 Dinomys branickii | reverse complement strand
GGGAAAAAATCCTAGCTGGCTGTCCCTCAGACAAAGGTCTTCTATCTAGAACATACAAAGAATTAAAAAACATGTACCTGTCCAAATTCAAAGACCCAATCCAGAAATGGGCATCTGAGATGAATACACAATTCTCAGACAAAGAAATACAAATGGCAAATAAATACATGAGAAAATGTTCCACATCCTTAGTCATTCGGGAAATGCAAATAAAAACAACATCGAGATTTCATCTGCTCTTTTAAAAGTACACAATAAAAATAAAGAATTAGCAACACATAAATAGAGCTGACTCAGCTTATATTTATATTAACACATGAAAATAAGTAAGTCCATTCATCTTGTTCTATTTCATTAGAAGACTTCTAGGCTGAGCCAGGGAAGTACTGACTTTATTTTTTGGGTACCAGGAATTGAACTCAGGAAGTTGCACTCACCAGCCAGGCACTTGTGCCACTGAGCTATATCCCCAGCCCATGATTTTAAAAATAAATAAGCATTATCATGAAAGGTTACCTTCACTTGTATTAAAATGTATTTTAAAAATCTGTAGTAGGACTGGGGATACAACTTAGTGTCCTAAGCACCTGACTGGCAAGCACAAGGTCCTGAGTGTGATTCCCAGTACCTCCCACAATAAAATCTGTGGTGAATATTAGGGGTCAGGAATGTTTTATTGCCTAGGCTAGTTAAATAAGTATTTTAGGTTTGCCTGGCCATCTGATCTGTATTGCAGCCACTCATCTAAGTTAACAAACTCAGAAGGAATCTACATTATATAAATGAATGGGTGTTGCCAGTTCCCATAAAGCTTTCTTTACAAAAAAGGGCAGATTTCTCTGGGCCGCCATCCTCTGTTACCTCAGAGAGCACTGACTGAAGCATCTTGAGACCGGTGCTATTACGAGCGTAGTGTAAGGACCCCAGCACAATCTACATCTTTGCTGTTAGTAACAAAATGATCCTGGCAAGTAATTTAAGTTCTGTGCCTCTGTTTTCTAGCTAGTAGAGTGGGCATAATAATTAACATATCACTTTAGTGTGTTGTGAGTATAAATGTATGAATGTATTTAAAATGCATGGAATAGGAACTGTGTTGGACACAGCACATGAATATGCATTAGTAATTATTTTCTTATTATCAAGTCTGACAGCCACTAATAAGTGAAGAGCCTGGGTTTGCTCATAAGACAAACTGAATTTCAAATGTTAGACCTACAGGAACTTAGACATTTTTTTCAAATTATTTGATGATTCTCAGGTTTCCTCATGAATAATAGAATAAAAATGTTTATAAATCTCATAATACTAAATTTGGGCCAACAGTGGAAAGGTGCAAATGTCGCTTACCAGTTCTCCCCTTTCCTTCCCTCTTGAAGAAATCTCATCCTAGATTAATTCTCAACTTGTCAACTAAATTGGCATTTGATCCTGAGCTTGACAGTATATCCATCATTGGGAGTTTTTCTAGAATTCATCCTACATTTTGATATTCCTATTTCTTTCTTGTTTCAGAGCTACAGTTTGACTCTTATTGTAGAGATAATGTTTCCTTTTTCCCAGAAGCCCTAAATGCTGCTTGCCCAAGTCTCTGATCAAATGAGACAGTTTTGTAATAAGTTTTGTGTAGTGTATCAATGAATATGCATTGGGCCAAGCTGTAATACCTATAGTTAGATCTGAAAAGCATTTTGAAGTTTTGCTTTTGTATTTAAAGAACTATTTATGAATATTCTTTGATTTTAAGTTCTGTTTTAATATGCTTTCCTTGTAAGATACTATAGAAACAGTACTCTCAGCGGCTGTTTGTATCCAAGTACAAACAACCATCTACAGCTTCCCAGAGATAATCTGACTTTCCTCCACATCTGTTCTTATGAGATTTCAACGTGGGGTTTTCTTTAGATGTGGAGAGATTTATCACTTATGACTAGGAACATTGTTTTAATTGTGCATTTGAAAGCAAAATTTAGCTTTAATTCGTTGTGTTTTTAACTATGTTTATTTCTCATTAAAGGCTTTGTGAAAGCTGATGTTTTTCATTTAACTATTATGCCATAGTTTTGACTGATGCTGATGAACTTATGCTTGAGAAAATGTGGTTCATTTCAGGACCTAATAACACCTCTCTGTTCTGCTGTGCCTCATGGCTTTTGAAACTTAAGGATCTTTTGAATCCAAGGCTGGTTTTTTGATATTGGAAGGCTTCCTCATTTGCTGCATGTTCCTAGAATAATACATATATATATTTTAAGTACTTTTAACTTCTTTGGTTGGGGCTGTATCAAATTTAACTTCTACTGGAGAGATAATTGCAAACTGTAAATATTCTTGAATTGTTTCTTCTGGACATTTTACTCAGTTGAAATATAAAAGTATCTGTCTTACTGGTAAATTGTTTAGTATCTACCAAAGTTACATTTTTCCCTCAAGAAACTTTCAGAAGAAACAAGTTTTTTTTTTTTTTTTTAGCAATGAATAGTGATAAAAGAGCAGTTAATGTTGCCATGGATACAAATAACTGTTGACTCTAGGCCAAAAAGCTGTTGGCATTGAATTGGGAAAATGATCCTGCAGATAGCATCTACATGTCTATTCAACAAAAAAGATAGGAATTTTTGCTGGAAGTTAATTGTACAATGTAGTAATTCAAATGTAGGCTTGGGAATACTGGAATGTCAGACAACTGGAGCAGTACTAATGTGCCTGCATATGCCTGTGTGCACGTGCATGTACCTGGCGTGGGCGTAGGCACAGTCCCAGTATACGTTGAGATTATTCAGTATTTGCAGTTTTATAGCTGAGTGTGGGAGACAGGGTTGGAAGAACTTTTAAAAATAGATCAGAATGGAAGTGGTGGTGCACAAAGCCCATAATCATAGCGCTCTGGGGGGCTGAGGCAGTATCATAAATTTAAGGCCAGCCTGGGCAATTTAACCATTTATTGAAACACGGTCTCATGATAAAATTTTTAAAGAATGCAGATATAGCTTAGTGTGAAGGCCCTGGGTTCATCCCCAGTACCACAAAAATAATACATACGTACTTACATACGTGCAAAAAGTTAACTTTAAACCTTTTTAAAATGTCATCGATATATAGCTGTCATTCCATCGCTTTTTCCCAGTCAGCTTAGATGACCCTGTGGGAAAATGCGTTCAGCTCTGAGAAAATGACTGCACCCTCACACTCACAGACACTGTGAGCCTCCTCAGCACCTCCTTGTTACTTCTTACCTGCTTTTCCTCACTGTGTTCGCTTACTATTTCTGACTGCTTTGAGACTTTTACCGTTGTATGTTTGTAAGCATTCCGATGTAATTTCCCCCCTTCGCAGTGCACAGCGAGTAGACTACTTTTCAGTGGCCCACCCACCCCTGTCATTTGAATTAACCCATGGCGCCTGTATCTTTTCACTGCCCTAATACAGTGAACTCCTTGGCTTGTTTGGCCAGATAGGACGCAATTGGCCTAGGCTCTACTGTAAACCTTATAAAGTGTCTGTAAACCTTATAAAGTGTCGGACGTAAAGTTTCTCAGTACCTTATCTTTCCAGTCACTGCCATCTCCTGTCTCCCCCATCCTCCTGCACACCCATCCTTTTCATTTTAAATTAGAGCCCAGAAGAGTGGTTTGTTTCACTGATGCGTCAGGTTTCTATGTTCTCTGCACACGTTATGTTGCCCTTGGTGTTTAATTTCCTTCCCTGGGCTAATAAGCAAGCACTGATGGTGCTTTCCACAACTTATTATAATAAATGTTCATTTTCTTTAGTACCACCAACTGGGGTGCTGGGATATAGCTCGGCAGCACAGCCCCTGCTTGCCAAGTGTGAGGTCATCAGATCGATTCCCAGTACCAAAGGGAAAAGAAACTTACCACCAACTGTCCCTGTTCATGTTAGGTTTGTTGCTCTTTTCTTGATTATAAACCTCTATCAGGCTTCGGCTATGTACAAAATGATCCTTACTGGCCAGAGGCACTCATGGCATCCCTTTGTTCAAAAGCTGGAGAATGAGGTATGGATAAGTTAAATCGTGTTTAAGCAGTGTCTTTATATTTTTCTGATAGATGAATGAGACGAGGGTAATCATCTATAACAGGGATTTCACAGCCTGTAGAGCTATTGGTCAGTTTAGCAAGTCTTGCTATTTTCAAACCTTTTAGGAATACTTTTCATACCCTGCTTCTAAAAGTAAAACAGAAAACTAGGAACATTAGCTACTAAAATATGGTAGCTTTTTCCTTAAAAGTATGCTACATATGTATCTCTAAGCTATAGGAATGAAATTGAATGAATATGCAGTGGTTTAAAAGTCCATTGCAAAACATAAGATCTTATTTTGAAAAAATTAACAATATTATTTTAAATTTATATAAAACGTTTCTATAAAACTAATACTGATTTTAGGATAGGTAGAAAAAATTAAAACAGATTCTAAAAGTAGCTTATTTTGCACACTGAAAGTGTAAGTTCAGATGGACTTGTGTCCCCATCCTGAGTTCAGGAAGTGCAGAAGCTGCAGACAGTAAGAAATCCAGGTGAAAAATGACACTAATCCATCGTGAGGTAATACCATTCAGGCACTGCTTATGTGATTTTGGTAAAAAAAAAATGTTCTTTTTAGAATACAGAGGGGGAGAGACGAAGAGATAAAATGTTTAAAATGAGAAAATTTATAAGAAATTTAATTGTGATTCCATTTCCTCAGGAGATATTTTATTCAGTTCAGTAACTTTGACTTTCTACCTGTCAGCTTTTCGAAGGTTCACTGTTAGGGCAGTATGTGCCTTTATCTTGAGGCCCTCTAGGGCACGTAGGAAATGCAGTTTAGAGTAGACTCAATTTTCTGGTCAGTTTATTAGCAAATCTTTGTTATAAAACAGACTCAACTTACAAAAAAAAAGAAGAGAGGACACAAGGAAAGTTATCAAGGAAAGAAGGAAGGGATTTGTGCTTAAGTATACAAGATTTTTATATTCAGAAATGTCATCAAACTGAAAGACTGAAATTTGTACAGGTTTAAGGCACATTAGAAGGGATGGATCCAAAGCACTTCAGTTATTTTGAGCTGACTCACATTCTCCTAGAGGTCACTTGTTGATGTTCTAATTCCACAGTGTGACTGTCCAAATACGGACTCTTTCGGAGATAACTAAGGTTAAATTAGGCCATAAAGGTAGGGCCCTAATTCAGTGATTGATGTCCTCTTCAAGATAACAGAACCAGAGAGAATTCCCTGTGAGAAACACAGGGAGCAAGCGGCCTTCTGCAAGCTGCGGGGAGAGGCCTCCGGAGAACACAAAACTCTAAAGCCTGTGTCTTGGATCTTCACTCTTTAGAACTATTAGAAAACAAACACCTGTCATTTAAACCACTTAGCCTGCAGTATTTTGTTATGGCGGGGATAGAAAACTGACATGCCCTCCAATATTACACACAGTAATAACCAAGCCCAAAGCCGATTTTGTATGGGGAACCCGTGGACCTTGCTTTATGCGAACAGAGGGGAGCTCACAGGGCGACATCGTTCTGTAAAGTACAGTGTAGGTCACAGCTCACTGCCTGTTCTTACACCTCCAGCAGTGTGCGTGGCAATGTGCCTTGATAGCTCTGCTCCAAAAAACAAGAAAGGGACTGTGCTCCCTGCATGCACCCACTGTCTACATATCCAGGAGGTTAAGCGAACTTTATGATGACTTTTTGGTACAGAAACACGATATGAAAATAGCACCGTTGCTCAGAATTTAATCTGGGCCCGAGGATATAGCTCAGTGGCTCAAGTGCCTGCCTGGCAAGCACAGGGTCCTGAGTTTGATTTCCAGTACCAAGAAAAAGAAAGCAGAATTAATCTGGTGTCAGTGCCTAGGATATTTTGGAATGAAGTTCCCTGGGAGTAACAAAGTTCAGGTTTTACTGATCCGGTCTCGGGTAATAAGTGTATGGCTGTGAGGTGACATCAGATAGCTAAGAAATGAGGGCGAACAGAGGATTATATTAACATTAGACATGAATTAATGATTGTTAAAATGAATACTTCCCCCCAGCTTCACATTGTAATGCATTAACCCTCTGGAGAGTACAGAGTAAAGCAGCTCAGAGTGGTGGGGCGCTGAGTTGATAGGACAGATGCCCTTAAAGGAAGACTTAAAGCAGTTTCTTTGCCGCGTGAAGACAAGTTAGAAGGCAGCTCTCTGTGTACCAGGAAGAGAGGCCTCACCAAGAACTGCCCTGGGGCTGGGGATACAGATCAGTGGAATAAGCGCCTGCCTAGCAAACTCAGGGTCCTGAGTTCAATCCCCAGTAACACCAAAAAAAAAAAAAAAAAAAAAAAAGAACTGCCCTGGCAGCTTCCAGAAGGGGCTGCTGTCCAAGCCACTCTGCCAGTGGCGTTTTGTTATAGCAGCTGCCAAGTGTCAGGACAGAGTGCTGGGGAAGTTTAATATCTGGATTTTAATCAGGCACTCAGAGCTTCAGCACCCATGGCTCATGTTCTACTTAATTGTGGGATTATGGTGCCTGTCTAGAAAAATGTACATTTATCGGTGAAAATTAACAGTCAAAATAATGAAAACAAGGAAAGTCTTTTTGAAACAAAAAGGAGAAAGTTGTCATTTCTTTTAGAACATTTATTTTTACGCTTGTTGGGTTCAATTGAAAATGTGGTCTTTGATTTTTAAAATATCATGTCAAGGGAATGGCAGGATGGATAAGATCCATGTGTCTGCAGACTTTGCATTAAAAAAACAATCGCGTGGGCACGTGGGTGTGAAAGGGCGGGGATGCTGACTGGTGAGTTCTGGGGAGCATTGCTCCTGAGAACGTGCCTTCAGCCGCCGCTGCCCGGAAGTGCTGCTCCCTGCACAACCGGTGCGGCCGTGAGGGTGCCCTAGTGTAACTTTGCCCTCTGCCCAGATGCCTGCATGTTATTTCCGCTGCCGTTTTCCTACATACAGCACCGAGATTTAAACCGGGCTCCAATGTTGACACAGATTTCTTCTTAGCCAGCGAGTCACTGAATCCTGTTCTTTCTTTCTTCAGAATATTTTTCTGATTCATTATTTACTCTGCATTTCTATAATCATCACTTTTTCAAATTTTTATTACTTTAAAAGAATGAATGAAATATGAAAATGTTCTCATAACCAGCAAGTGATACTCTAAAGTGGTTAGGAGCCTAAACTGTGACTCCACAATGACTTTGGATAGAATCTCATCGCCTTTGGGGGAAGTTATTCGTGTCTCCAAATCTGCGGCAAGGATAATCTATTTTATAGAAAACAATTTCAGCAACTCCCATCTCAAGTCAGTTTCCTCAGTCCTTATCCAGAGCTCTTCATAATGTTGTTAACGGGCTTTCCGTCCCACTCCGAGGCGGGCACTATTGTGGTCAGGATACCCGCGTTATTCTTCCTGCAGATACACCAGGACGATTTCTTATTGCCAACTTACCCACAGTTTATTCCTCAAGGCTTGGCTCATCTTTCTCCTCCTGTGTTGCCTGTGCATATTCTTAATCTCAACGTTTGTATCTTTGATAAAAATTCTTCAATATTCTCATTCTCTCTTAGGTGCATTTAATCATCCTCATGACTAGGCCATTATTTTTAAGATCAGTGAGTGATTTCAGCTAGAAATCACATCTTTTCTGCCTTTGTATTCCTCAGAACACTTAGTCTGATTATGGAATTGGGCTAAAAATTCCTTGGTATCTGAATAAAGTATATTAATATTGCCAAAGAAGGAAGATAATTTTGTGGTCTAAATGTTTTGAATTAATTTTTATATTTTTAATTGAGATGAGTGCATAGGGCATTATTGAGTACTACTTGTTTTATATCAAATTAAATCCTGATTTTTAGATCTTACAAATATATCATATTTATTTATTTCTGAGTTTTATTTCTTTATATTTATTGTGACACTTAAACTCAAAAGCCTTAAAAAGCAGATTAACACACACGTACCAAGATCAAACATTGAATATTAAATTTTGTATCATTATTTTAGACATTATTAAACCAGCAGTCAAAGTGCCATTTTGAGGAGTTAGTGTGCTAATTGCATGAAATATTATAGATCTTAAATTAATCAGTATATGCTGAGCACCTTCTGTGTGCCAGAAACAAGATAAAATAAAAAGAAAATAAAATTGCAAGTAGTAAATGTGTAGTTATGCACTAGCATGGATGGAGTAAGTTTACAGGAGAAAATTCTTCTTTTCAGGTGTTGTGACAACTTTAAAAAGTCTAGGTATCCTAGATAGGTGGTCAAGATAATGCGACCTGACTCTATAGAAAAGTTTGTACAAAAAGAGTTTGGAAAATAGAGATTGTATTTCCCTCTATGCAGACTGTATATTAGGAAGAAAGTCTGGGTATCTAAGTAGATTTTAGGTGCCTTATAATAAAAAAGTAGCCTCTCAATGTGACATTATTTTGCTGCATTGTAGAAACCATACTATCTATATATATGGGATAACATTGTGTGGTACATCTTACATACACAAAATGTAATTTATTTAGAAGATAGTACCTTATCGCCTTCATCAGGTAGACATATGGGCTTTGTGGGAACAGCTTGCCTGCTTCATGATATGTATTTCTTTGGGAATAAAAATTCATTATTTTGAAAAAAATATTGTTTTGAATTTCTGTCAGAGTGTACAGTATTTTTGTGTGCTTGCTTTTAGTTTCAATGACAATAGATTACATCTTAAAGCAGAGCAAACTGGTAGTAATTTGTGTAGAATGACCCCATTTGTGTAAATCAAGGGTCTTAGGTACACGCATGTTTGCATATGCGAAGGTCTGTAGGTCTAACTGGGCCCATTTGTTCCCTGAGAAGGCAAAAGCAGTAGAGGAGGTGGCCACTGACTTTTTGTTCACCTCTGGTTGTATTTCTATTGTTTTATTTTCTGTCCTGATGGGGTTTTGTGCGGCAAAGGTGAACTGATGTAGTCTTTTTAATGAAACAGATCTAAACATTGAGGAAAAATGTGCTAATGAAAATTATGCTGCACTCACACCCGAGTTAATGAATTTATACAAAACAATGTATTCATAAGTTTGAAATATCTTAGTTGTTTATAAAATTTTTGTAATCAAACTCAGCTGCCACTGAATTATAACATATTTTGTATTCTGTATCACTTGGGACAGCTTGATGATTTATTCTCAAATAATTTGTTTTCTTATTTAAATATGTATAGACTAGTACAGTTTTTATTTGAAAACACAAATTCTCTAAAAATGTATTTTTCAATTTCAACCATAGGTAATTGCAGGATCTCTTTCTAGTGTTACGGTAGAAATTCCAGTCAGGTTCTGTGATTCATTGGTGTCCTTTACCGAACTCAATTACTTTCCATAGATAAATATTAAGGAGGTTTTATCGAACGGAATCACATATACTTCATAATTTTCTATCACCCATATATAGAAATAGAAGCTGTCATTACTTGAGATTTTACATGTTGTTCTTTTTACTTTCTGTCTCACTATACCGTTTAATTAGTTTTGATTCTTTTAGATGTTTCTGTAAATGTTTGGAATATTTAAATATTTTACTTATTTAAATTAATGTATTTTCTTTAAAAATATATCGTGCTCATTTCCTTATTTTCATAGTATGACTGTTTCTAGATAGTCTAGATCTTTTCTTTCGTTGAGGCTCGTTTTCTAGACCCAGTTTGCCCATTCATTTGTACCTTCATTCAAAACCCCTGAATCCTTGTTATGTGCATAACTGTCTCTTAAATCCTTAAAGAGTATTAGCCGCACCTCTTCTCATCACCCCCCATTGGAACGTCTTTGGAAATCACAATTTGGAAGCATGAAGTGAAAAGTGGTATTCTTGCCTCAAAAAAGATTTAAAGAAATGCTGGTCAAATCATGGATTTTCATTAGATGGGTCATAGTGGAGAGGGTAATATAGAAATTTGTATCTTCAGAAATTTTACACATGTTAGTAAATGAAGTTGTGCAGCCATTATAATGAATTAGCATCACATGACAATTTTGGACATTTATGTTTTGTTCATGTTTTGAAATTAATCTCTACACATTGTCTGTGCCCGTAAATGGCATTAATACCACTGGAAGTAAAAACTGTGTTTGGTATTTTGCCTGGTGATTTTTGAAAGTGTGGCCATGGGAATTTTAGTTTGTAATTTTCATGTCAGACCTAGCAAGTTCAGTGAAGAATAGAGTAATTCTCAGCTGTCTGAGTTATGGATAGTTAATCATAATAAAGTTTTATAATAGGGTCCTCATCTAACCTGCTATATAACTGAAGATTCCTGATTTGATGAGCTGAAGCTTGCATTTTATGAACAATTTTCTACAGCACATTTTGCCTCATGTCATGGCAACAGCAGTTTAGTATTTTGATGGCTTTTGTTAGGTATTTGTGGCATGGTAAAAGAAAATTTTACAGGCTTTTATTATGTTTTCTATGATACAGAAATAATCTTTCCTAACCTTTGTCTTACTTTTTCTCTGTCTCATAATAGCAACCCATCCTTCTCCCTCACCCTAGTCTGCTGTCATTCTGCTTTGGTCTCCCTTACATTTGGAGTGCATTTGTGAAAGTCAGAGGATGGGCTTTAGATCTTTTAAACTGAAAAATTTAGACCACTTCTGATTTGACCTACATCTTTCTGGAACAATCCACTGCATTCTCAGTCTGTCCTTCAGCTCTAAGTAGTTTATAGTTTTCAGTTTAGGGTTTTCATCATTCCTAGTTTAAGCAGTATTAAGAATATCTTTAAAATTTGAGGGTTCCTCAAATATAATTTTACTAAACATACTTTGGTGCACTTACTCAATATTTAAATGAAAATTATGAATGGAAAGATCATATTACACACTTGATGACTGAGGGATCATAACCATATTTAACTCACAATGTTGAAGTTTTTAAAAAAGTACTATACCTTAAATTCATAACAATCAAGTGCATTAGTGTAGAAAAAACTCTTCAAAATACATTTGAAAGATATTGTAAGAGGTGGCGCATTGTTGTAGTACTCATAACCTTCCTCTTTTACAAACGTGTGGCCTATCCAAATATTAAGTAGCCACATATCGAGACAATAATTTGTTTTAATTTATTTTATTCTCTGTTACACTAAAAGTATTTGTTGATTATTTTTCCATCTGTCTTCCTAGAAAGAGAAAAAGGTCCTCAGTTTTTTCACTTGCCGACATTCCAAAATGTTTGTTTTTTGCTACTTTTGTTTAACAAAATAGGTTATTTCCAAACCTTTTAGATGTCTAGATGTTGCCAATAAAATTCTCCTGTATCTGAGTATCTGTTTACCTTTCTAAGTCCTATTAGTTTCTCAGGTATGTGTGTTAAATACCTTCCAATCTCCGTTTGAATTTTAACATAGTATATACATTTGGTTTTTACATTTTGAAAATATGTTATTAGGTGGTTGGAACTGTTAATGATTATGATGTATATCTATTCATCTCTATTAAACATTCTGATGTGGAATCTACTTCATCTAATGTTAATACTGCTATAGCTGTTTTTGTTAGCGTTTGTATGCTAACAATGCATTTTCCATTTTATTTATATTTAAGGTAACTACTGAAATTTGCATTGAAATATAGGTTCTTATTTTGGTTTCATATTTGTGTCTCTTGTTCCCTTTGTATCATTTTGGATTATTTTTAGTTACTCCAAATATATTTATGTTACATTTGTGTCTCGTCTGTGTAGAGCATGTTCTTCTATGATGTTTTCTTATATTTCCATAGTTTATTCTCTCCATGTTCTCCTTCTGCATGGTTTCTTCCAAGCCATATTTTACTTCAGTACCCTTAGCTGTGCTAAATGTACCATTAAGCTCATCTAATAGAATTTAAATTTTGATTACTGTTTCATTCCACTTTTCTTTTGTTTTATAGTTTTTTATTCTCTGCTAAGATTTTCCCTCTTGACATAGAATGTCTTGAACCTAGAGTTGCCCTTTAGTTGTTTTGGAGATGGAGTTTGGCAGTGTTGCCCAAGGAACGCTTTTACCTCAGCTCTGCAAGTAGCTGGTCCTCCTAACCACACTCATGTGCACTGTCTTCTAACCCTAAATCTGGGTCTTCTTTGAAAATGTTTTTATTAGCAGGCTTTTACTTAGCTATTTATTTATTTGGTTTTGTCTCTTGGTATCACTGTTAATGATTAATTAAATGACAAGTATAATTTCAAGCTCTGAATTTTATTAACTTTCTCCAAAAAGGATTTATTATTACAGGCGGTTAAATTCTAAACGTTTCATCACCATTCTTTCAGGAACTGAGTGATTCCAAGGTACACATCGCTCAGTAAGAGCTAGGAGAATCAGCTGTGGGAGGAGCCAGCAGCTGCACAGGATTTTCCCCTTGGGGCACCCAAACATGAATGCTGTCCTCTCAACCTAGGGTCACTGTGTCAGCCTAGTGAGATCCCTCATTCTCTGTGCTTTGCTGAATTTTTCAGATTTTGCTCTCAAATTGGCAGAAGTCCAGGAGAATAAAATGGTACCAAAGGTCACATTTTTCTTTTTGGGTTTCCCATTTTATTTTCTGGAATCGTGCTTTTCAGTTCTTTGAGTTTTCATGGCTACAGTGGCAGTGTTATGAGGCCTTTGAGATTTGTTTTTCTAAAGTTGTTTTCCTTAGAAGCATTAACCTAATCCAGGAATTAGATTAGAAAATTACATGGCCGGGATGCCAAGTCTAGCCTGCCAGTCGTTTCTTTTTTTGTTTGTTTGTTTGTTTTGTTTTAATAAGTGAAGTCTATTGGAAAAACCGCCGTGGCTATTTGGTTGTGTATTGTCTATGGCTGATTCCAAATAGAAGGGCACACCGAGGCAGAGCTGAGTGGTTGTAACAGAAACCATGTGTCCTGCCAAATTCAACATGCGTAATGTCTGACCCTTTGCAGCTTTGTGAACAATAAATATAAACTACAGCAGTGCCTCGGTTAATGAATTTAATCCACCCCTGGATTCTGGGGAAGATCGCTGCAGTCCTACCTATCGCCCAATGTGGAGTTTGTGAATGGAATCAAAATTTTGCCCAACATTTCTGTTTGCAAACCAAATTATGCACCAACAGAAGCGTTTGTGAACTCAGATATTACCACATTAGTTTGTCTGTCCACTGACATAACAAACTCATTTTCTTGGTTTAAAATTTTTATAATATACATTAAGAATATAATTACTTTTCACATAAAGCAAAGTGTGTAATGACTATTTGCTTTTAGTATCTGAATTCCTTTGTATTATAATGACATTTTTATACAATCATATTGTAGACAAAACCTGCTTTTGCATTGTATGTGTGAAGTATTTTTAAACAAATCTTTAGAATAGTATTTTGCCAATTAGAGAAATTCCTGAAGATGGATGTCTTAGACTTTGACACTGTACTACTGGGCCCGGGATATAGCTCAGTGGCATAAGTGCTTGCCTGGCAAGTACAAGGTCCTGAGTTCGATTTCCAGAACCAAAAACGAAGGGAAACTGTACTACTTATTTATAGACTACACAGTAGAAAGTACATTTACATTCAGCTATTGAAATCATTGGGTAGCAAGCAGTGTTTGAGACTGTGATTTCTTGATTTGGGATAAACTCTCAGTTGACTAGTGTGCAGATTACTATAAAGTTATTATTTTTTTCTTTCTGACATTTTTGAATTAAAAGCCAGATATTCCTACTACCGGCCAGACTTATGCAAATAATAGTCTATAACTTCTCTCTAGAAATAACACTTTAAAATACATAAATCAGATTAAAGCTGTGCACTTGAAGAGTAAATAAACACTTAAAATGTATGTACAGTAGACATTTTCTTTATGAGAAATACGTTTGATCTTTCACTGAGTTTGACCTTTCACGGCACTAAGCAAATTACAAATTTTGGAATATGTAGTGACATCTGTAATTACATAATTTTAAGAATATATTTTCCAATCCCTCAGTTGTGAGTTTGATACTCAGAATAGCCAAAGACAGAATCGACCTTTCTCTGGCCTGCCGGTAACACTGAAGACCGAGACAATAATGAACGGTAGTGCTGGGACAAGTGGGGACGCAGCGGTTTCCTGAATATCCTGAGCAGTTTCTGTGAGTCCATTTCCTTGGTGTTGCTAGCTTGGCTAGTGCTGCCCTCTAAGGAGGACAGCAGGTAATTATGCAGCTAAATAAGGTAAATCTGTGCATGGCCCAATGCGTGACTATGAGCTTCAACTCTGGACTGGACTTTTCCAATACCAGTCTCAGCTCCAGTGCCTACGAGTGCATAGCCGAGAAAAAGTGACTTCTCTTTTAATATTCACATTGTACTGACCTCACAAAAGTAAGATAATCAAATGAAAAACACATTAAAAGCACATACTTAACATGTAGTGTTTTGAATTTTTTTCTTCATCATCAACATCGTCAAAACCACCATAACCGTACTTCCAGCCGTATTTGGTGTCTCTAAAATTGTTATTTAAGTTTATTTTTAATTTTGGCTTTGAGTCTGATTCATAAAAGCTTGGCTCAAATTGTAAACTAAGATTGTATAATGAATTTTATTACCAAATTAATACACTTCTTTCTTTAGGAATTATATTCTCATTGTAACTTTGTATAACGCTTAACTATAAAAAGCCCTTCTAAGTGTTGTCATATACAAATATATAATTTTAGCTAGTTGCTCTTATTTTCCTGATTTTTAATTAAAAATGTTGAAAGTGGTCAATACACTTAAGATACATACACTGCTACATCTTACCTCAAAAAGGAAACAGTTATAAGAAAATACTGAAATCTAGTGAATTCTGTATTTTGAAGTTTTAAGAATGTGATGTACTGACATCCTGAATTTACTTTGAAATGCATCTGAATAAAGATGGGCTGATGCATATAGGGATGGGTATATATGTATGTGAATCATATATATGTATATATAACTCATATATATATATATGATAGAAATTGTAATTGGAGAATTAGCAATGGAGATTTTACATATATATGCATATATAATAACTTGCAAATTTCAGTTATGCTTTACATTTTTCACAATAAAATATTAGGAAAAAGTACTGACTGTGGTTGGTAACAGCTAGAAAACAGCTAACATTTAGTTACATGTAATACATTTGCTATTTTAGAGCCTTCATATTTCTTAGAGAAGTATTAAAATTTCTAAGATCACTAAAGAATGAATGATAGGTGCATACCAAATTATTTCATGATATTCATGAATATCTTCATACAATTTATAAAGTATACAGGTTAGAAAATTATATGTGCTTATTATATTGGCTCTACTGAAATAAAAAGGTGTTGTTTTCATTTAAATGTAAAGGATTTATGAAAAAAGAAATTGTTCATTTTTTCTAATCTCTTTTTAAAATAGGTTTCAAATAAGTTTCAGACAGTGAGCAAGTTTTGAGTGCAAGTAGCAGAAACTACTTGATCATCCTTGGGTCCTGGCTGTGAACCAAGCCTACCTTTCAAACACGGTAGACTTCTCATGGATTTTTGCCATCTCAGTGCACCTTTTTTTCATATGCAAAGTAGTATATAATAATGGCATTGCAATTTTGAAATGAGGAGTAAATGTTTATAAAACACCTGGCTTATGGTCAGTACTTTAAAAAACGTAAAGGGTTACCATTATCCACTTAGATTAAGCAAGCACAGAGCTTCTCCTGATGATTACAACATAGCTTGACTAGAGCAATGTTCACTCTGGTGTCTAAGTTCTCATGTAGAGTGCCTCTTAAAACCATTTGTATTTGCACAGTGATAAATACCTTTTTCTATTTCTTCTTTTTCCTCCAATTACAAACAAGTAACTTACCTATGGATCCCCTATTATGAGGTTTCGATTTTAACACTTCCTTTCATATTTTCTGAGACTTTTAAAGCTGTTTCCAGTTTAGAGTAGTTGGCACTTCTCAAAATAGTTTACTACACCTTTTTCTCTATCATCAGAACTCAGTATGAAAAGTCTTAGAAGCTCTTTTTTCCTTCAGGACCTAAACAATATGTGGTTGCTTTTCTGCAACTTCTGAGGGAAGTTCAGAAAATGTGTGAGCACGTCACTAGAAAATTAATAGAAAAGCAGAATAGAAGAAACAATGCAAATGGTGAACTATGCAGAAGGACTAAACAAATAGAGATTATGTAACCTGCGGAAAACAAGTTTGAAACACAACCTGTAAGGCAATGGATTTGTTAGAGGTGATTTAGGTCAGCTATAAAAGAGAACCTCCCAGTAGCAACTCACAGGGCTGGACCATTGCCCAGATTAAAGAAAAAGGTTTGGAGACAATTTCAGAATTTCCTAACTACTCATGTGTAATTTGATATCAATTCTGTCCAGTCTCATGGAAAATTATGACAAATCAAGGATTTTACGCACACATTTTTAAACCTCTAAGGTTAGTAATAAATAATCAAAAGACGTGTTAGTTTAATACAACACAGAAATTATCAGAAAATGTGCACTCTGTTGAGAAAACAGAAATAGCAAATGGGCTTTGCTCCCATCTTGTTTAAAAGAAACAGGTCTACTTTGGGTCTTCCTAAGTGATCATTTACAAGTTGTAGGAATGGCCTCTTTGTTCTTCCAAGCTGTCCTATTGGGGGAAAATGCTGTATTCCCGTGTGTGAGAGCGTTAGTGCTCCATGAGGCACTGCTACGTAGTGACTGTGGTAGGTTAGCTCAGTTATAATAATTGTCTGGATCTCCTTTATTCACTGTAGTAATTCATTTCTACCTATGTTATAATTGAATCATTCTGTGATAAATATAATGGAAAATGCATTTTTAGTCTACTATATTTAGTATATCTCTGAAAGTATTTTCTGTGCTTCAATGTGATTATTTATGCACTCAGATAAATCCTGTGATGCATACAATTTTTTAGCTAAATTTGATTCCCGAACCCATTTAGCTATCATTTGTAAGTTATAGAAGAAAATAAGTACAGATAATTAAACTTTTAAGAAAAAGGTCATATTAATAAGCTTATATGTTACTTACATTTTATCAACAAAAACAAAACAACACAAAAATAATACAAATGATATAGGATTTCAAAACAAGATGATTGGAATTCACAATGGTTGTTATATTACATGTTGCTATCTTCAATGACGTTGTGCAGATTACCAGATGTAAGAATGCAAGATTGATCAAACAATTAAGAAGAATAAAAAGTAATAAAAAACCATTAGAAACAATACAGAGCTTTACTGAACTAGATAGGAGGAATTGAGCAATGGTTGTTATATTGCATATTCTTGTCTTCAAATTAGTTGTTCAGATTACTGGATATAAGCATCTAAAGTCGGTCAAAAAATTTAAACATTAACCATTCCTTTCAATAAACTGATGGACATTAGCAGCACAATTATCCCAGCTGTCCTTGTATATACGTATTTTTTTTCACTTCTTTCTTCCTTTCCTTCATCCCAGTTGTTCTTTCTCTTTCAGCAAGTTCTTTCCTTTTCATGATATCTATTGTACTTTTGGGTTTTCTTTAGTTCTTCAAGTTTTTACACTAGGGAGACAATACAATGTTTATACCTGTGGGTCTGATTTATTTCACTTGTGAATATGGTCTCTAGTTGCATCTACATACCTATAAAATCCTTAAGCTTGTCCTCTTTTATAGCTGAGTAATACTCTATTGTATAAAACATCACCTTTTTTATTCATTCCTTCATTGATGGACATTTGTTTCCAAGATTTTGCTACGACAAATCCTGCTAATATAAACATAGGTGAATATATATCGCTGTAGTATGATGTTTTCAGTGTTTCTGGAAAAATAGAATGGGAATAGCTGGGTTAAGTGGGACCTCTAATCCTAGTATCTTGAGGAATCTTCACACTGATTTCTACAGTGGTTTTACCAGTTTACACTCTCACAAGCAGGGGACAAGTATTCCTTTTTCCCCAAAGCCTCTCCAGAATTTGTTATTGGTTGATATCTTCATGGTAGCCATTTTTTTTGTGGAGTGAGATGTAATCTTAGTGTTACTTTAATTTGCATTTCTCAAATGACCAATGATGTTGAACATTTTCCATATAGTTATTCACCATTAGTATTTGTTCATATGACAAGTATGTATTCATCTCAGATGCCCATTTTGAATTTGAGTCTGATTATTTTAATTCTTTATATATATATATATATGTTCTAGATAGAAGTCTTTTGTCTGAGGAAGAGTTGGCTAAATTTTTCCCCAATTCATAGGTTTTCTTTTTTTATTCTGTTGGTGATTTCTTTTGATGTGCAAAACTTCTCAATAAGATGAGATCCCAGTTGTTGATTCTTTGAAGTACTTCCCGAGCAGTTTGTTTTTTGTTCATGAGGTCTCTGCCTACCCCTATGTCTTCGAGATTTCTATCAGATTTCTATTCCAGTAGATTGAGTGTTTCTTTTTTAATATTTAAATCTTTGATCCATTTTGCTGTAGTTTAGTAGTGCATGGTGTTAGACATGCCAGAAACTAGTTTTAGTTTTCAGCATGTGGAAAGCCAGTTTTTCCAGCACCACTTACTAAAGAGTAATGTCTAGTGATGTTTGGCCTCTTTGTCAAAGATAAGATGGCTAAATGTGTTTGTAGTTGTATGTGCATCTTCTAATCTGTTCCATTGATCTTCAGCTCTGTTTCCTAGTATCGTATTGATTTTATCACAGTAACTTTGGGGTATATTTTAAGTCAGGGATTGCAATGTTTCCTGCCTTGCCTTGGTTGCCCAGGACTACTTTGGCTATTCGAGGTCACTTCTGGTTCCAGATGAATTTTAGGAATATTTTCTCTAGATTTGTGTGGTATACTAAAATATTTTAATTGGGATTGCATTCAATCTGTACAGTTATTTTGGGAATATGGTCATTTTCTCAATGTTCTTCCTATCCATGAGCAATGAATATCTTTCCATGTTCTGAAATCCTCTTGGATCTTTTTTCAGAGTGATGTAATTTTCACTGTATACATCTATTACTTCCTTTGTTAGATTGATGCCTAAGTATTTCATTTCTTATGGATGCTATTGTCAAAGGTATGTTTTCCCTAATTTCCATGCCACTGTGTTTGTTGTTTGCGTACAGGAATGCTATTGATTTTTGAGAGTTGCTTTTGTATCAGCTATGCTACTGAATTTGGCTGTTAAATCCATAAGCCTTTCAGTGGACTTTTTGGATCTTCCATGTGCAGTATCATATCATCTGTGAATAATGACAATTTATCTTTTTCCTTTCATATCCTTATTCCTTTCATTTCTCTCTCTTCTCTAATTGCTCTGGCTAATGTTCCAATAACTGTGTTGAATAGGAGTAGTGATCCTGGATATTCTTGTCTTGTTTCTGAATTTAGAGTGAAAGCTTATGGAGGTTTTATGATTTCTTTTGTCAATAGTTTTCAATTTCATTACACTATGGTCTGGTCATATGCATGGGTAATTTCAATTACTTTGCATGTACTTAAGCATGTATGGGCTGACATATATGATCTACTTTAGAGAACATCCCATGTGCAGCTAAAAAGAACATATATTCTGATGTTGTTGGATGGAATACTCTATAAGGGTCTACTAAGTCCATTTTTTCACAAGTTTGGTTTAGTTCTGTTATTTCTTTGTTGATTTTTTGTCTAGTTGATCTATCTCTTTGTAACAATGGGGTGTTAAAGTCCCCTCTTATGATTGTGTTGCTACTTATTTGATTTGTCATGTCTGTTAAAATTTGCCTTATATAGTTGTGTGCTCCTGTATTTGGTGCATAAATGTTTATGATTGTTATCTCTTCTTGCAGTTCTCCTCTAACAAGTATGTAGTGATTCTTTATCTCTTTTGATCATTCTTGGTTTGAAGTTCCATTGTCTGAAAACAGAATAGCTATCCCTGCACTTTCTAGGCTCCTGTCACTTGGAGTATTGTTTTCTATCCTTTGACTTTCAGTCTATGAATTACCTTTTGAGTTAAACGTATTTCTTGTACACAGTATATTGTTGGATTTTGTTTCATGATCCACTCTGCCAGTCTGCTTCTTTTGATTGGTGGATTGAAGTCATTTACATTAATCAGTATAACTGATTTGCATATCTGTGTCACATTATATTTCTGCTGTTGCTTCCCTACATTTTCCCTCTGTTTGTTTGCTCGGCTTGATGGAACCTTTCTATTGTTCTTGATATTTTGATCATTTTTCTCTCTTTCTAGAATATCTTTCATTACTCTTTGTAGGGTTGGTTTGGTGCTCATGAATTTCTTCAGTTGTTCCTTATCATGGAAATATTTTATTTTTCCATTAATTTTTAAGAATGTGAAGTTGTTTTCTTTGAGCCTGAAATACTTCACTGTAAGCTCTTCTTCACTTGATGGTTTATGTTGAGAAATCTGCCATGATTCTGATTGGGTTTCCTTTGTAGGTAATCTATTTCTTTTCTCTAACAGCTTTTAATATTCTGTACTTTTGCTGAATTTCTGGAATCTTGATTATTATATATCTAGTTTTAGATTTATTTTGGTTATGGCTTATTTGAGTTCTGTATGAGTCATTTATCTCTTTGTGAGATCCTTTTTCCATGCTTGGCAAATTTTCTGCTATTGCTTCTGCAAATAATCTTGTCATTTGTGTTGACTCCTGCTGTTTCATGAACGCCTATTAGTCTACCATTGTTTTTGTTTGCATCCTCTTGGAGCAGTTGAATTTTTGTTACTTGGTTCCTTATTATTTTCCAGAGATCTTTCCTTTCTCTATCATTAGCTGCAATGCTACCTTCAAGGTCTGAAATTCTATCTTCAACTTTGTTGAAGTGGTTTTTCCAGCTTTGAGTGGAATTTTTAATTTCCTAGATATCTCCTTGAATCTGTTTCATGCATTTTAATTCTTTCCTATATTGTTCATTCAAGGTGCATCATTTTTCTCCACTCCTCTATTTTTTATTTATTATTATTATTTTTTTTTTCCGGGACCGGGGATCGAACTCAGGGCCCTAGTGCTCAGCGGCAAGCACTTAGCCCACTGAGCTGTACCTCCAGCCCTCTGTTTTTTATCTATGTCTTCTTTAGAGGTTTTGAGCAATTCTCTCATTATTGTTGTCGTTTATATTTTACTTGAGAGTTTATTTCTGTTCTGATTTCTTCTATACTTCATGGAGTTTTTTCTTTACTTCAGTTGCTATCATTTCAGAAATTTCAGGTGTGTGACATCCAAGCTCTTCTATGTCAATGTCTTCTCAACTTGTTCTGGGTCCATTATAGATCTGAGGTTGCATTTTGCTCCTTCATTTTGTCATTTTTGAAGACCTGAGGCTCCCTGGTGTTCAGCATGGCTTCTGCACCAGTAGGGGTGGTAAGGCACAGTCACCAAGGCTCCCAAAGCTGTTCAGGGCTCTGGAAGGTTCCTGTGATGGTGTGTAGGGTGGCTCCAAGGCTTCTACATCTGTCCACAGCTCAGCATGACTCCTTTGATGGTGTGGAGGGGGTGAGGTGCAGTCACTGAGGCTCCCTTTTATTACACGATAGAACTCATACTGGAGAGAAGCCATATGTATATAAGGAATGCAACAAAACCTTTAGCCAGATGTCAAACCTTGTGAAATACCAGATGATATGTACTGGTGAGAAACCTCATGAGTGTAAAGACTATAATAAAACATTCAGTTACTTCTCCTTCCTTATTGAACACCAGAGAACACACACTGGGGAAAAACCATGTGGATGTACAGAGTGTGAAAAGTCCTTTATCCGTGCCTCTAATCTCACCTGACATCAGAGAATTCACACAGGAAAGAAACGCTATATCTGTAGGAAATGTAGGAAAGCTTTTAGCAGTGGTTCAAGAACTCATTTGCCACCAGATTACACATACTAGGGAGAAACTTTATGAATGCACTGAATGTGGGAAAGCATTTCACTGTTCTTCACACCTTACTCGACATCAGAGCATCCATACAACCAAAACCCCTTATGAGCGTCTTGAGTGTAGGAAGGCTTTCCATTGCCACTCATTCCTTATTAAACATCAGAGAATTCATGTTGGAGAAAAGCTCCATGAATGTGATGAAGGTGAGAGAAAGTGTTTACTTGGCATGCATCCTTTACTCAACACATGAAAATTCATACTGGAGAGAAACCCTGTGCTTGTGCTGAATGTGACAAAGCCTTCAATAGAAGCTTTTCCCTCATTCTAAATAAGATAACTCACACTAGAGAAAAGGCCTATGTATGTAAAGTGTGCAACAAATCTTTTAGCTGGAGCTCAAACCTTGCTAAACATCAGAGAACACATACCCTGGAGAACCCCTATGAATATGAAAATTCATTTAGTTACCACTCATTTCTTATTGAACTCCAATGAATTACAGTCTGAAAACCCAAAAGTGTATGGATTAGTTAAAAACAGAAGAAGAAAAAAAAATGCCTTACTTTCACTTCTGACTCTTGGAAAGTCTTATATGAATGTGTTGAATGTGAAGAAATGTGGTGCATATCTTATATACTAATCCTAGAGAAACCCCCAGGAGCATACGGGATAGCTAGCAGTAGCTGTTCATTCTTTTTGCAACATAAAGGAGAAAAGAAAAAGACAAAAATGTATGTATGTATATATGAATATACATATATGCAGGAGGGCTAACATGGTTCTACTATTGTATTATATCACTTAATGCTAAGCAATAATCGATGACGGGTTATTTGATCAATCTTGTATGTCTGTATGTGTTATCCAGAACACACACTTTGAAGATATCAATATGTAAAGCAGCAACTATTGGTGTTTTTTTTTGTTGTTGTTGTTGTTGCTGTTGTTGTTGTTAGCCTGTTTTGTTTTTTGTCTTTGGATTTTTGGTTTTTGTGTTTTTTCTGTTGTTGAGAGGATTAATTGTCTGACTAAATTTGCATGTCTGTATATGGGTTCATATATTTACACTTCGAAGATAT
>PVLD010025928.1:0-22956 GCA_004027595.1 Dinomys branickii | reverse complement strand
AAGGAATTTGAATGTTTTAGAAGCAAGGGAAGATCATTCCATAAATTCTTAATTACAAAGGAAAATGGGCCTTAATTATGGAGTGATTTGGACTCATGACTTTCATCAATGATCAAATAAAACACAAAACTGATATTAATGTGCTGATGTGCAATATGAAGCACATAATATCTCCTAGAAATTCTTTCCACTAAATATGTCTAAATCATATCTAATCAAGCTAAAGCTTAGCTTTCAATTAATAAGAAATAGTTAAAAATGTTAACACCATGAGAGAACAAACACATGATTCCAGGATAGGACAGTCTACCAATCAACTAGCCCAATCTCCTTAAAAATCCATGTCATTAGAAACACAGTCATAATTATTATTTTAAATTAAAATGGAATAAAATACAATAAAATTAACACTAATTGAGATGAAATCCTAATTTTTAAAAACTTAGCTCTAAAATAATTTGGAGGGGGAAATTAAGAAAATTTTAATATATCCTAAATGTTAACTAAAATTATTTTTAAAGTTATTTTTTAAATCCCTACAAATAGTATGTGATGAGATGTTAATTTCATAGTGCCCTTGTATTTGGAAAGCTTAAGCATTCAGGGATGTAATTCTTTAATGTTTCTAACTTAATTTTAAAGGATTCAGAAAAACAGTAACATGAATAGGTAGCAGGATAAATGGATGGTTAGATCGTTAGATAATTGACAGAGAAAAAGAAAGTAATTTTGCCAACATATAAAGGTAAAAGTAATTCAGCCCAGGTGGTGACTAAAAAGGCGCTCATTGTACCTTTTGTCCAAATTTTACATATGTTGGAAACATTTTATTACTACAAACTAAAAAGACGTCTAAGGAAAACTAATTATTTTTCTTATGTTTGAGATTTTATTCACTAAACTGTTTAATATAACAATGAAAATTTAAAGAACACCTAGGCTGGGTACCCCTTTCATTTCACAATAATTGGTCCTATGAATTTCAAGCATCTCTCAGCTTCTCCAATCTACTCTCCCAATTATCTCTTTTTTTATTTTAAGAAAAGAAAAAAAGCAATGGAATAAAATTTCAAAACAAGACTGTAGTAGGGTAACGATGGTTACTACATTGCATATTGTTATTTTCCAAGTAGTTGCTTATATTATAAAATATAGGCATGAAATTTGATCAAACAATATAGGCATAAACCTTTCTCTTACTGTCATATTTTTAGTCTAGAAAATAATTTCCTCTTTACTTAATCTTGCCTATCTTGAAACATTTTTATTTGATGTTATTTTCCCTTCATCAGATACCTTTAGCTCCATTAAGTGTCAAACTTCCCCAAAAAAGTGTTTCTTACCTCAGCATCTATATTCTGTACATCTTCAATCTAAAATACTTAAAATTTTTTTCTTTTTGTCTCATCTGTCTATAAAATATCATAAAGTCAACTCATTCAGGCCATAGTGCAGTCATACTACAGACACTCATATTTTTAAATCTATATTTTAGGCATTAGGCCAGATAAGTTTGGGAAAATTCTTACTTAGATAAGTACCCCTACAGTATGGTGATGTATCTACTATATAGTTGCTTGAAAGTTTTATTAGTGGTTGAATGAATAAATGTGTTAAAGGCTTCTTTGATCCTATTATCTCTGAGTCATTCAAATACAGTTCTATATCTGCATAGAGCTGTCAAAAGTGTTTCAAATCCAGCATTTCCAAATAAGCCTCAACTCTTCCAATCAACATGATGTTCTTTCACAGTCTCTATCTTAGTAAATGATCTATCTAGTCCATTTTCCACATTATAGCCAGAATCAAAAAACAATACAAATGATGCAGAGGAGAGAGGAACCCTTATCCATTGTGGGAATGTAAATTAGTCACAAGACAAATCAGTGTGGAAGTTTCTGATAAAACAAAAGTTGAATTACTATATAATCCAGCCGTACCACCTCATCAATATATAGCCAAAGGAATTAAAGTCAGCTTGCTATAGGGATACCTGAATATCCATGGTTACTGTGATACAGTTCACAAAAACCAAGATATGAAATCAGCTAGGTGCCTTTTAATACATGAATAGATAAAGAAAATGTGGGATGTATACACAATGGAGTACTTTTGGATCATAAACAATAACAAAATTATGTCAATCGCTGGAAAATATATGGAACTACAGATCATTATCTTAAATGAAATAAGCCAGATTCAGAAAGGAAACATCACATATTGCCTCTTACTTATGGGATGTAGAAAAATGTTGAGGTGAAGTGTAAAAAGAATATTAAGGAAAAGGAGGGGAATCATGAGGAAAAGGAGAATTAGGGTAGTGATGACGGCAAAGATGGTGAAAGCATGTGGTATGCCTGTATGAATATGACAAAATGAAACCTACTATACTGTACAATGAATATTCATAAATACAAATGTACTTACCTGATAAACTCTGAGATTCAATTCCTTAGGGAGGGAAAAGCACACATAGAAAAAGAGCATGTCAGGCCAGCTTCCCAAGTGCTAGTCAATTCCAGATTTGAATGTGTTCTATAGCACTACTGTCCTTGCAGTTACCACAGGTCATGATTCTCTCCCTGCATATGTTCTCAACAATATCCATGAAAAAGTGCTCAATTATCTTTAGTTATCAGAGAAATGAAAATCAAACTTCAGTTTGGTGAGACTCCATGTTACCTGTAGCAGAATGGCTATTAGTAAAAAATAAAAATAAATAAATAAATAAATAAAAAGCTGTTGGCAAAGATGTGGACAAAAAAGAAACGCTGTTTATAAAAATGTTAGTGTAGACACTATAGAAAACATTTCATGGTTTCCTGAAAAAAATCTAAAAGTAGAATTGCCATAAGATCAAGATATACCACTCCTGGGTACATATATAAAGGAAATGAAGTAAAACTTCCATACACATATTTATTGTAGTATTATTAATGCTAGCCAAGTTACAGACTCAGCCTAGGTACCCACCAACCAATCAAGGGACCAAAAAATGGTATGTATGTACACATTATAGAGTATTATTCGATAATGAAGAATTAACCTCGGCTATTTGTAGAAAGAAGAGTGGAATTGGAGGACATTTTGTTAAGCAAAATAAGCCAGACAGAAAATGGCAAGTATCACATTTTCTCTCATATGTGGAAACTTTAACACCAAAAAAGATGACTTTAAAATAGAAGAGAAACGATTAAGGGTTGGGAAGGATCAGAGGGATGGTGGCAGAGGACAGAAAAAGAAATGATAGAGAAGACCAAAACCTGATATATGCAAGCATGGAAAAACCATAGTGAAATTTAATTTGTACAATTAATATGTGATAATGTTTTTAAAATCACCCAGCTTCCAGATTCCAATGTGTTTATTGTTATTGGGAAGAAAGACAGGAAGGAATATTAATGAATTCTATGGAAGTTTACAATTCTAAACCTATTGTAACAGAATCAAAATGGCAAATCCAGAGTTTGAGACAGGCTAGAATAGCATATTAAATATATCACTAAGTAGCCATTCAGACAAATCAATTTTCAATGCAAAATAAATTTTTGAATGACTCTTTTTTTCTTGAAAATAAATGAACAATCACATTTGTCTGATGTTTAGAATGCCTGGTTGTTATAGATTATTTTGCTATTAATACTTAAAGAAAATCTGTGCTATTAGAACCAAAGAAAGTAAATATTTAAATAAAATAAATTCTAGAAATAGGGCCCAAAATAGGAGCTATTAAATGCACTAATATTTTCGGAATAATTAGTCATATGTGGTTATACATTCAAAGAAATTCAAGACAGGGACTCAAAGAGCGATTTGCACCCTCATGTTCAACACAGCATTATTCAAAGCAGCCAAGAAGTGAAAACAGATCAAATGTTTGTCGTGAATGAAATAAGGTGTGATCTAAAAATACAGTGTGTTTGTAGGAAAGAGCCTACTGACTCATGTGGACTCCCACCAGTGCACCCACTGAGTCCCACCTACTCCTGCCAGCACTGGCCTGCAAACTCCCACTATATGCCACTAACTCCCACCAGTATGCATCA
Source organism: Dinomys branickii (assembly GCA_004027595.1). Lineage (NCBI taxonomy): Eukaryota > Metazoa > Chordata > Mammalia > Rodentia > Dinomyidae > Dinomys > Dinomys branickii. Next base: position 18,910 of record PVLD010025928.1, on the reverse strand, counting down.
TGTCCTCCAACTCTCACCATAACTAAGGCAAAAAGGGCACCATGTAGACACACAGGCTTTATGGCATAGTGGTCATATGAAAATTGCATGTACATTCTCATGCTGAAGTGTTCAATCTTGATCCTTGCTGGATTTCTTTTAACTTTGATTTCTTCTTTGTTTTTCCTTTGCTTTAGTTGCTATTTTCTCCCCCTCTTCTTGTATCCCTGTTCTTTTTCTTCATATCTAGCTTCCACAGAAATATCATTTTCTTGGGATGGATAGAGCTCAACAGTGCAGTGCCTGCCTGGCAAGCACAGGGTCCTGAGCTCGATTCTTGCTACAAAAAAACAAATAAATAAAAATAAAAAATACTATTTTCTTATTTTAAACTTGCTTCTCATGCTCACTAAAATCTTCAAGGTTTTTCCCTATTTTCTCCACTCTTTCAGTGTAGCCTATTTTCTTCCTTATTAACCTGCTCTCCTCTCCATTCTATTCTGTCTGGTGTTCCCTTTTACTGGACCATTTGTCTTCCCTTTTCTCTTCTCCATTTATAGGTGCACATATATATCAACAGGTCCCAAAAACCACATAGCTTTCTTCAATGCCAAATTATATCACCTTCTTCCTACATCATGCCCTTGGCCTCACAAATATATCCTTAAAGCCTTTAACATTATCCCTTCACTCCAACTATGAAAGTCCTCCAACAGAATATTAACTTTTACATTTTACCTGTTGGTATTTCTCCTGTCTGTCACTTCCGCATGAATTTACACTCCTCTTTCATCTATCTCACCATCTCTTTGCCTCATTTCTCATATTACATGGCAGACTGTTACTAACAATAGAGTTCCTGGTTTAGTTCTGATACTTCTTTGTTGATTTTTTGTCTAATTGATCGATTTATGAGAGTGGGGTATAAAATCCTTCACTAAAATTGTGATAGTGCTTATTTGGTTTCTTACATGTTAATATTGTTTTATGTAGTTGGGTGCATTGGTGTTTGGTGCATATATATTTATAATTGTTATCTCTTCTCCTTGGAGTTTTCCCTTAACAAGTATGTGGGAAACATTAGCCAGAGCAATTAGACAAGAACAAGAAATAAAAGGAATAATTACAGGAAAGTTAAATTACTATTATTTGCAGATTACATAATACTCTACATAGAAGAACCCAAAAACTTCACCAAAACACTTCTAGATTTAATAACTAAATTCAGTAGGGTAGCTACAGAGTCAGTATGCAAAAATTAATAACATTCCTTTACACAAGCAACAAACTAACAGAGAGACAAATTAGGGAAACCACACTCTTCACAATACCATCCAAAAAATGAAATACATAAGAATCAACCTAATGAAGGAAATAAATGATCTATACACTGAAAATTACAGTACTCTGACAAAAAGGAGATCAAAGACAATATCAGAAAATAGAAAGCTTTCCTTTTCTCACAGATAGGAAGAACCAACATAGTGAAAATGGCCATACTCCCAAAGCTGTTATACAGATATAATGCAATCCCAATCAGAACATCTTTAGCATACAATACAAAACTAGAGAACACACTCCTAAAATTCATTTGGAACCAGAAGAGACTTAGAATATCAAAAGCAATCCTGAACAACAAAGGCAACGGAGGAGGCATCACAATCTCTGACTTGAAATTATACTAACAGGCTGCTGTGATAAAATCAGCACTAATTCCTTTGTTAGATTAATTATTAAGTATTTCATTTTTTTGGATGCCACAGTGAAGGGTGTGGGTTCCCTAATTTCTCTCTCTGTGAGTTTGTTGTTTGTGTATAGGAATGCTTTATTGATTTTTGCATATTGACTTTGTATCCAGCTACCCTACTGAATTTAGCTATTAAATCTAGAAGTGTTTTGGTGGAGTTTTTGGGTTCTTCTACTGGCAAAACTCAGTACTGGCAAAACTCAGTACTGGCAAAACTTCTTTGAAGATAACAATATGCAGCGTAATAACCATTGTTAATTTCCAATGCTCTTGTTTTGAAATTCTGTATCATTTTTTATTATTTTTTCTTTCTGTAAAATAAGAAAGTGCAGACTTGAGGATCACTGGAACAGAGTACAAGATGTAGACACAAGTAGAGACACACTCAGTCACCTCATCTTTGACAAAGGAGTCGAACAGATTCACTGGAAGAAAGACAGTGTTTTTAATAAATAGTGCTGGAAAAACTGCATATCCAAGTACCAAAGACTAAAACTAGATCCATGCCTATTGCCATGCCCTAAACTAAAATCAGAATGGATCAAACATCTAAACATTAAAACAGAAACACTAAATCTACTTCAAGAGAAAATAGTAATCTTGAAGACATAGGCGTAGGCAGAAACTTTATGAATAAAACCCAGATTTTGGCACAGGAATACTATAAAGAACCAACAAATGGGATTTCACCCTATTAAAAAGATTTTGCACAACAAAAGAAATCACAGAGTAAAAAAACAACCCCTTGGTGAGAAAAAATTATAGCCAACTGCCCCTGAGACAAAGGACTTATATCTAAAATATATAAAGAATTGAAAAAAATTCAGGCACCCCAAATTCACAGACTCAATCCAACAATGACAGTCTGAGGTGAATATACAAGGGCAAAGAGAAACAACAAAAATTTCACCCATGATTTGGAGGCAGATTGTTGTAAATCAACAAACACTGACAAATAATCTATCCTTATAAAGATGCCAGGCTCTGAACAGTGATAGGCTGGTATTTTTACACGCTCTGCAAGCAGAAAGTACAGAAACAGACTACTTGGCTGTCTTTGATTGCATCACAGTGACCAGCCATTTCTAAGAAACTGAAATAACAGAAACTGCAACAGGAACTGAAGTAAACTGGAAGTTACCTGGGCAACTCACAGGAACAAGTATCCTGGCAGTGGAGGCAGCATTTTCTGTTACAAATACACATTCCCACATGAAGAAATACAAATGGCAAATAAATGTATGGAAAAATGCTCAACATCACTGGTTATTTGAGGGATGCAAATTAAAACAACGTTGAGATTTCCTTTCACTGCAGAAACAATCAAAACAATCAAGAAATCAGCCACTATCAAGAAAAAAGTCAATAACAAATGCTGGGGGGGCTGGGGGGGGGAAGGAACCTTTCTCCACTATTGGTGGGAGTGTAAGCTGGTGCAACCACTGTGGCAATCAGTGTGGAAATTCCTCAAGAAACTAGGATTAGAGGTCCCATCCCACCAAGCTATTCCCCTTCTGGGTATCTTCCCAGAAGAATTATACCACAGTGATATATGCACACCTAGGTTTATAGCAGTACAATTTATAAAAACTAAATCTTGGAAACAAACCAAATTCTCATCAACCAAGGAATTGGATAAAAAGAATGTCTTTTTAATACAATGGAGTACTACTCAGCTGTAAATAAAGACAAACTCAAAACTTTTAGTTAAATGGATGCAACTTGAAGCCATACTTATAAGTGAAATAAATCAGACCTATATTTGAAAACATCAAATTGTCCTACTAGTGTGAGAAGCTGAATAAGTAAATAAGGTCCAAAATGTACAATAGATATTATAAATTGGGAAGAAACTATTAAAAAAAAAGAAACTAATAGTGGAAAAGGGAAAGGAAGGAAGTGAAAAGGGAAATATATATAAATATAGAAAGATAAGTTATACAGTTAGTTTCTTTTAGTTCATTGAAAAGAAAGATGTGTATTAATATTGTTTTGACATTATTTCATGCCTATATCTTGTACTCTAAGTAACTACTTTGAAGATAATAATGCACAATATATTATTGCTACCTACCTAGTAGCATGATTAGAAACTGTTTTATTTCTCTTTCTATTCTTCTCTTTAAAATAAAAAATTAAATTTAAAAAGAGAATATATGACATAAAGAGAATTGATACAGGATTAAACCCTAACCCAATCCAAAATAGATAGCTGAAATTAATAGACACTTCTCAAATGAAGAAGTATGAAACAGCAAATAAATATGTGAAAAAGTGTCCAACATCACAAGTTACTCAAAAATGCAAATTAAAACAACCTTGAAATCTCATCTCACTCCAGAAAGAATGACCAACATCAAGAAATTAATAACAAACACTGATGAGGCCATGGGGGAAAAAGAATACCTCTGCACTGTTGGTCGGATGTAAATTGGTACAACCACTTTGAAAATCAGTGTGGAGATTCCTAAAAAAACTAAAACTACAAGGTCTATTTGACCCACCTATTCCCTTACTTGGCATGTTTGAGTTAAAAGTATCATACCACAGTTATATATGAACACTGATATTTATAGCAACACAATTTTTAATATCTAAATCTTGGAAACAGCCCAGATACAGATGAATTAATGAATAGATAAAGAAAATATGTTTTTATATAAAATGTAGTGTTATTATGCCATTAAAAGGGATACAATTGGTACACTTTTTGGTAAATAGATACACCTCGAGACCATACTTTCAAGTTAAAGAAATCGAACACGTTTATTTATTTATTTATTTATTTATTTATTTGAGACACGATCTGGCTATGTAGTTCAGGCTGACCTTAAACTCATTTTGTAGCCCATGCTGGCCTTGAACTCACAGCAATCCTTCTACCTCAGCCTCCCGAGTGTTGGTAGTACAGGCATGCACCCACACACCCAATGGGATACATATGTTTAGATACCAGATTGTTTCTTTTGTATGAGAAAGCAAAATGGTATATAAGGACCAAAATATACAATAGACATTGGGAAGTAGAAAGAAAATGTTAAAATGAAAAGGGGAGTAAGGGAGGATGGAGGCGGAAGGAAAGGAAGGGAAAAGAAAACAGAATAGAAGAAAAATGAAAACAAAGCTTTTATAAATAAAGAGTGGAAGAAAAGTTGAAGGGAGAGGTGGTGAAAAAGGAAGAATCAGGATATATTATATACAGGTAGAAATTCCCTAGGATGAATGTGATCATTACGTGTATCAAAAGTATACCAATCAAATGAAAAAAGGACAGAGAGAGAAAGGATCAGCTCAGCATTTATTCAACACAGTTTATCGTAGTCATTAAAACTAATGGCGTTATGATCATAACAACATGTCAAGTAGTCCAGCCGCTATGGAAATCAGTATGGTGATTCTTCAAAGCAAGCAAAACTAGAAATTCCATTTGACCTAGCTCTTTCCTTTCTATGTATCTTCATGAAAGATTTAAAGACATCTTATTTTAGAGATACATGCATACCCATGTTTATAGCAGCACAAAACATAATAGCTAAATCTTGTAAGCTGCTCAAATATCCACCAACAGATAAATGGATAAAGAGAATGTGTTATGTGCATATCATGGAGTACTAAGCTGTCATAAAAGGGATACATTTCGGTCATTGGCAGCAAACGGATGCATCTTGAAACCATAATATTAAGTGAAATAAATCAGGCACACAACCCTAAACATCACGTTGTTTCTCTTATATGAGAAACCTAGAGTAAAAATAAAGAGCACATAACAAGTTAATAGGAAGTAAGGAGACGAGGGAAAGGGAGTCAAGAGCTGGAGGAATGGGAAGGGCTAAGGGATGAATGGAAGGAATTGGGACATGCTTTGTACTTGTACCAAGTCCGCATGAGGAATGTATACAAAAGGTACTGCACACATGTACGCAGAAAGGAAGGGAAGAAGGGATGGGTGGAGAGTGATGGGAGCGAAGGGAAAAAGGATGAAAAAGCAGTTAAGATACGTTATGCACATGTACAAACTTCCCATAGCAATGTCAGGATTCTGTCCTGCAAACATGTACAGCACTAATAAACTAAAACAATAAATAAAAACTTTATTTGAACCCTGACTTGTCCTACTGCATTCTGATTCTGTGACTTTTAAAACACTACATTGTGGGAGAGCCCTGAGAGACCTGCGGTCGGCATCCATTTTGTAAACTACCAGCCATCTTGAGAGTTAAGTTCCAGTTTCCATATATGGTCAGTTTCCTGTGGTTTCCATGTACGGTTAGTTTCCTGTAACTTCCATATATGGTCAATGTCCTGTTAATTACATAATATCCCCTGATGCTCTGACCTCGCTCGCGTGATACCTAGACCTCCCTCTGTTGCCTACTTACCCGCTGACGTCAGTCCCCACTCCCGCACTATATATAAGCCCAAGCTCTCCGCTCAATAAATAAGACTTGATCAGAATCCTGTCTTGTGTCCATTTCTTGTGTCTCTTGTCCTTTTTCATCGCACTCCCCCTCTAGGGCCTTCGTTGACGACCCGCGGGTCGGGACACTACATGACCATTCTGTGCTTATGATACTATGTATAAAATGAAGATATGTAAGAAACCAGACTTGAGAGACTGATTGCTTAGATTTGAGTTTCAGCTCTGCCATTTGTATTCTCTGTACATGAAATTTTACTTAGCCTCTCTCAGATATCTGACCTATAAAATGTAGAGTAAAGCAGAGTTTTGGTAAGGACAAACTGCGATAATGTAAGAATAGCCCTGCATAGTATGTCAGGAATATAATTTTCACTAAATACTTATGAATCACTCAATATATGCCTAGATACTGGGAATAAGCAGTGAACAATATTGCCTCGTACAGTTGATCATGGAATTAATATGTTTTTAAAGAAAATGTAATACCTTCATGAATAATTTAACATTATATCTTTGGTTTCTGGTCTCTTATTGTAAATGGACAAAAACGTTTTGCTTGGTCTTATACTGCCAGCGACCCTTTATTCTCTATTTCTCTGCTTAGGCCTCAAATGCGAAAAAATAACATACAAATATTTCAGTGCTAATTAATAGGATTTGATCCATTGGCAGGACATTCAGCAAATTTGAGTGCCACATTTTAAATTTTGATATGAGGTTTCCAAGTATAAGCCAGTATTTGATCTCTGCCACTGTTTGAATGCTTCTAAAGCACTAAAGCAGTCTTTGTTAAAAACAAAAAATAAACTCCTTAAAGGATAAATAATTGTACAGCAAGAATTCAAGCTTTGATTAATGGTAATTGTACCACTCACACATTAGGTGAAGAGCACTGGTAACATCACGTCAAAGGAGAATCAGTTTAGAAGGTCTCTGTAGGGCTTCTATGTAATAGCAGACACTGCGTCAATCCTCCTAAAGTAATAACTATTCAACTCAGTGATCAGCTGACCGATTCGGGCAACAGAGCCCTCCGAGGGTCCCTACTCCATTTGCCTCAACATATTTCCTTTAATGAGTGTGAAATACAATTATTTCTTCTATAAAAGCAAAGCACAGCATAAGGATGAAAAACAGCACTAGGTATTTTTAAATGTCATTTCAAAAATATATTTTTGCCAATATGGATGCCTGGTGTATTATTATGAAGTACAAAAATATCCTACTGAAGCTTTTTTCCCTAGTCTCTGCTCTTGCTGAAGGAGCGGCAGCAGTGCCATCTTCTGGAATAGATGAAATGAGAAATAACTGTAACACTTTTGAAAGTCATAGTTCTGAAGGAAAATAGGTTATCTACATACATGCAGCAAAGGGAAAAGCTTGCAAATAAATCTTAGTTGTTAATCATTACAGAACAAACTACCATTGAACCATTTCTGACATCAACCACTAACTGAATAAGGGCAGAAATGTCTTTTCCAGCAGTAAGAATGTTGTGTAATTGCAGGTCAGTAATCGCATCATGGAACTTTTAACGTATATCACAATATCTTTCACTATGGGAAAATGGGAGAGATAGGTACAAATATAAATAGTATTCTTTTAGTCTGCCATCAAAGGTAGATATAATATAAAATGGAATAAAGAAGCTCACAAAAGACAGTTACTGCAGCAGATCATACAAAGAGTCAGTAAATGATGGAGCAGAGTTGTATTAGGGGTACATTAATTCAGGACACCAGCTACCTACAGCACTAAAACCATTTCTGGGAAATGAAGGTTAGGAAGAAATAAATTATCATTTTTGAGAGCTGTTGGTACATACGCCTAAATGGAACGCCCAGACTGGGGGAGAGAGAAGACTCTTCTGGAGTGCGGCAGGGGCTGTGATGCACTCCTAAGACAAGATTGCTAAGTGTGGTATAAAGAAGTCTAAGATGCCCAGATAACATTCTTGATCTGTGCTGTATACTTACCTCCTCCCAGTTATCCAAACACTAATTTAAGCAGTGCTGTGAAGGAACTTAGAGGGGAGTTGACTTTAGTAAATAGAAAACATTGGGGTAAGCCTGATTTAAACGCATGAGCCCTTTAAAAGAGGGTTTTTCTTGCTGCCTGCAGAAGAGAAAATCAGAGATCTAAAGCACCTTTTTGGCTTAAGGATGAAAAGGATCTCATGATGAGGAAAGTGTGTGTCCTCCAGAGTTGATAAGGTACCCCTGCTGATAGCCAATAAGGGTTATGGGGGATACAACTGCAAGGAACTGAATTCTGCCAACAACCTAATACACATATGGAAGCCCATTTTCCCTTGGAGTCTCCAAGATAGGAATTCCGTCTGGGTGGCACCTTAATTGCACCCCATGGTACCCAGAGCAAAGAATCCCACCCATGTCATGCTGAACTCCTAACATGAAATTGTGAGTTGACAAGTGGGTGTTGCTTCAAACTACTAAGATTGTGGCAATTTGTTACGTAGCAATAGCAAATTAATAGATAAGAACAAATACGCTTAAAATTGTTTTCTAAGGAAGGTATTTCCTCAAACTGTCCAGATGTTTATTTCCTGAGATTTTACAATCTCTCCTTTCTTCTTTCAATTCTTAGTCTTGCTATTCAATAATTTGAGACACATTAAAAGGTTAATGCTTTGTCACCTACCAAGTTATCAATTTTTCACTAGGTCTACATCATTTTCTCACACTCAAGCATCTTTATGTTTGCCAGTAACCAGGGAAAAATAATCAAATACTGAACTGGTATTACAAGGACATGGACCCATTGTAATGGGCGGTGACTTTTAGCACAACATTTTAAGATAGACAAGCCTCAAAATGTGTCTTGAGAAACATCCTGGAGTTGTTGTAAACGGTTAACTTTGCAGTTCTGACTTTGTCCTAGAATTCTTCTCCTTGCCTGAATTGTTAAAGTATATATATCACTATGGCCAGAGCCTGACCTGGTCACATGGTGCAAGGTAAACAACTATGGCCAGGCCTAGACATTACAATATATTACCATGGAAACCAAAAATGTATATAAGATGAGAACAAAGGCAGTTAAGTGCCACATTCTCTGGTCGGGAATGGGGGGCAATGACCGGTCCAAATTGATCCTAAATTAAAATTAATTAAAACTCCATTTGTTCTGAATGAGTTTTTTGATCCCCTGCACAGTTTGACCCGATTTCTGATTTTTGCCACAACACCATCATTCAGATTACCAAAGTATCACAAAGACTGCTAGCTGGGGACCATGCAGACATGAAACAAGTATCAGTTCTTCCTCCGTCAAAAAAATTTAAAAAGCAAAAGCAAAGAAATAAACCCGTGTTCCTATAAGAAAACAGGCAAGAACAAAGGTTCACCAATGGTCAGCAGGAAATAAAGCCTATTTTATCTATGTGTCTCCTTTCTTGGCTTTTGGATGTGCAGTTCTCTCTTGGAGTCCACAGAGTTGATAAATTTAGGTGGAAAAGTAATAAATGCTCAGTTAAACTCCAGTTTAAGATAAAAAAATGAACAATCATTTAGTATGTGCCACATATTTCATGGGTCAAGTGTGGACCAGTTACCCCCAGCCAATCACCAGAGAGTGCACGAGACATGACTCCACTGTAAAAAGAAATCTGTGTTTGCAATTCCCGTTTACCTAAGCATCCTGTGTTCTTACTGGCACGCTTACTCCTCTTTGTCCTCCTTCTTCCTCCACAGGCCATTTTTACTGTAAAATGATAATATTACATGAAATGAGTTAGACATGCAAAATAAAATTTCACGTAGTTTCTCTCAGATGAGAAAGCTGAAACAAATAAAGAGTAAGAGGAGAGATGGAAGGAAACAAAATGGCAGAATTGGTGGCGGAGAGGAGGATGTGGAAAGGGTAGAGAGATTGAAAGTGATCAAGATATGCTCTCTATGTGCACCAACTCCCCCCAAAGAATGTAACTATGCTATATTACAAACACACATTCATTTTTTGAAAGCATTTTTGGATCTTTGTCTCTGCCCAAATATGCTACATGAACAGGCCGTATCTACCTTTGCTATAACCAAGCACAGTAACTCTGAAGCTCACTCACATAGAGTTAACATATATTCCCTCACCACTTAATTTTGGAATAGCCATGTTGCTTACTGTGACAAAGAGAACATGTCTGCCCTTCATCCTCCAAACTTGAGCATTAAGAAATCTTGTGTGTCTTCCCACTTCCAGCTCTACACCATCTTAAGCCTCAGGGAGAAGAGGATAAGCACATACAGCCAACATAGCTGAGTCCAGTCTTGACCAGTTTACCCCTAGTTAACCACCAGACTCATGAGCGACATAAACACATATTGATTACTGTTCCCCAGAGAGATTCTGTTTGCTTGTTAGACAGCACTATTAGCATCATGGGTAACTCACTTCTTTACCCACTCACAGTTAAGGTGTTAAAAAAGAAGTTCACTAACCACAGTGTTGGCTGGTTTAATAGGCTACAAAAGGAAAGAAAGAAAATCAGTCCCTGTACACCCAAGAAAAAATTATATTATCCCTTTGGCTCCCTCAGTTGCTTTGGGAGAATCCTAGTGAAAGAACTAGGAGGAGAAAGAAAACTTATTTTACCTTACTCTAATGCTCCAAGAGTTATGGTCTTGTCATGTTGCTGTTTTATTTTGAACTGTCATGCTGAACTTTATTGAGAATTACAGTGTTGGTAGAGATGATTTGATAAATCTTGGTAGCATTACCTTTCTTTTGAGTTCTAGAATTTTTTTTCTCTTCATTTTACCTGGTGTCTGTCTGAATCATGCACCTCTGATTTCCCTATATCCACTTAAGGATTCGGATTAAATAACATTATTAAGGACCATTGAACTGCAGTTCAATCCTTTCACACTCAGACATATTTTGCTGTGTATGTGAAGGTTTTAGCATACAGAAATGCCTCCGGAATTTGATTTCTCTTCCAGTATACTTTCTAAAAGTGTGTGTAGTGGGGCATTTACTTTTAATATGATTGATACTGCAGCAGATACCCAGTAAACCTCTATGCCACACAGCCTTTCAATTACAAATTGAGGTAATAGTTTGTACTTGTGCATTTGGCTTCTATGAGAGAGAATAGATAAACTGAATCTAACTGGATGGTTCAAAGACTGATAATGGAATATTGGCCCTTGTATTTTTTCTGTGTCATCTCTCCAAGTTCATCTAGATATATTCTCCAAAAGTATTCCGAAAGCTGATGTATGCAGCATTCTATCAATTGGACATCTCTATTAACCAGCTCTGCTTCTCTTAGCCAGGGTAATGATTGCAGCATATCTACAAGACCCTGAAATGCCTCCTGGTTTGTAATATTAAATTATATCGAATGTAGTTCTGTGCTACATGAATATTACTGAACTTCAGTGCCACTAGCATTAGAATATCATGCACAGTGCATGTAGCAGCATTCAACTTGCTTAATTAGAAAAAGATGGTCATTTGTTCACTATGTGAATAACACTTAACTGAGACTGCAATGTCTCAAATGATCATTTATATTTGCTCCCAGGAGGCAAATATTTACTACCTTTGAGAAAGTCTTCATAAACACAACAGCAGCTGGTGTTTTTATATACTTTAGAAACATTGGTGTGATCTTAAAGGAATTCTCTGCTCCTCAAAGTGTGGTCTGGGAGGCACCAGTATCAGCATAACCTGGAAGTCATTGGAAATGCGGACTCTCATGGCTACCTCTGACAACATTCTGAATCAGAATCTATACTCATTCAAGACCCCAAGTGATCCCTATGAACATCAAAGTTTAAGAAATGCAGGTTGGTACTTGTTATGCTATTACTCCCAGCAGCTAGATGCACTCTAAAATTTCTAGCCAGGCACTTTAGATAAACCGCCTAACTCTTCTGAGACAGAATTTCCTGACTAAAGAGGTTTTCCAAGGCATATGTTTCCAAGTTATGAATAGTAAATGAAATCATACATTTTAAAACCATAAAGGACCTATAGAAATGTTCGCTATTGCTACTTTTCAGTGAGTGTACCTTGACCTTTTCATTCCTCATGGAGTTTTCAAAAAAATCATAAGGATAGCTAACACGTAGTGAATAGTTATCATGTGTCAGGTGCAATCTAGTGCTTTAAACAACAACTTCAAGGAGTTTATTGGTCCTATTTTATAGGAGACAGAACTGAGGTGCAAATTCAAACCCAGGCAATAGCTAGGGCCATTTTGTAAATGCCATCCTGAACTGTTACTCGTTCTAATACACTTAGAAAGGTTTTGTATGTCAAAAAAATTATGCTTAATATAACTTTGCCTTTTCTTAAGAGTCACTGAACATACTCGTAAAAAAGTATAAATTTGAAACTTCGCCCCTGGAAATACTGATGCAAAAGGTCTAGGTCAGGCCTAAGAACAGATTTTAAAGGAATACACCGGGAATTTTGTCATTCAGATTGTAGTAAAACTATTCCAAGTTAAGTTACTCTCTTCAGATGCAGGCGTGGCTGCATAGTGTGTGCCTGCACACACGTGCGCACATACACACACACGCACACACAGACAGAGTCCATAAAGAAACCACCCCACAAAGTACAGAGTCTAGCTCTCATTTGGCTTATGACAGAGCTTCATTACATTTCCTGCTTTTATCTTTGTAACACATGCCTAGATGCACCTAGCTTCATCTGCCTTTCAAATGAACCAAACCCACCAAGGCACATCTGTCTTCTCCATAGACATATTTGGAGTGATGTGCTCATCCTAATGACAGTTCTCTCCCACAGCCTTTGTCATTGCCTCTACCTCTGCCTCTGCCCTGGAATGAAATGTAAATGTTCAGGTTACATGTTCAGCTTTATTTCTGACATGCTCTTTGGTGCAAAGGTCCCCAAACTATGTACTTGAACAGGTACTAATCTGATCCTACACACTTAGGATTTTCTATGGCTGAAACAACATTTTATTTTGAGTCCACAGTCTGCCATTAGGTAGAAGTTCAAAAGCCAGGCAATTACTCCAAGGTGGGTGGCCTGCCCAGTAACAAAGTTTTGAGGAAGATAGACTATTCTTGCATGCTGGCTCCCACTGTGACATCCACATCACCACCATTGTTTCTGGTTTGCCTATGCCCTGTTTGAATACCTTGTCCCAACCACAAGCACCATTCAGATGCATTAGCTATTTGTACCAGGTTTGTACCACAGTCAGGCATGTGAAATGTACTCTGCCCTCCTGCCCTGCATTGAGCACCAGAAAATTCCATGACAGTCTCAAATCCACTATCCTTACAACACAGAAACACTCTTTCCCTCCTGTGTTCTCCCCAGGAAAAAGAAGAGCTAGACATGAGCTACAAGTACCCTCTGTGTTGACTTCCTGCCTGGGATATTAGTGGAGGAAGGATATATAGAACCCCAAGTTCTCTTGCCTGGGAACCCCCAAACCAAGTTTCTGGCCATTCACTGATTCCCCCTGCCTCATTCTGAGCATCTTTTAATTCTTGAAATAATAGAAGAATTTACTCTATAGTTTGTTGATTTCTCCAAATGTACTGTTTTTTTCTCTAAAATTTTCCATCCCCTCTAAAACTTCAGCTTTTGGAATTCAAACACCAAGAACTCACTTCTGCTTTTTGCCGTAAGTATAGAGTTAGCCACTGAACCTAGCCATCTAGACACAGAAACTTGTATGGGTAGAAGAAAATACAAGGGGAAGATGCATAGGTTGGCATTCTCAAAATAGTATTCAGCTACACAATTATTTTTGAAGTAATACGGCGCTGCCCATCCTCCCATGCCACTATCAGTCACCGTGAAAGAAGCAGTAAGGACGTGAGAAGGGCATACGATTTGCACCATCAGACAGAATGAAAAAGCAGCATCCACAGCTCTGCACTAACTCTGCCAAGTGCTCAGTACTTAATATTGCTTTTCAGAAAAAATAGAGCATTCCTCTCTTGGTGCCCTTAATTATGGTTCAAATATGGAAAAGTATTTAATTTGAGCCAAATTGAGAAATACATATGCATGGAAGAGTGAAAAAACCTGAAGGAAATGTTAACCCCTTGTCTGGTGAGCAAAATTAACCTTGGTAATAACAATAATTAATATCATTTGCGAACTTATTACGTCTGAGGTACTCTCCTGAGCTCTTTACGTTTTTTATCTGCTCTTAGTCCCTCGAACAATCCTATAATTGTATCATTATTGTTGTCTTTGCTTTCTGTAAATGAGAAGCATCACTAATTGTTAGAAGGGAAAGGCCTTGAACACAGATATTTTAGAAGCCCAAAATTAAATTCACAGGCACATTCTACTGCTAAAGAGAGAGAAATGGAAGTCACAACTAGACTGTACTCCTATTTAATTGGGTATTAGGTCACCTTTAATGTCCCTACAAGACCAAGGGCTATATAAATTAATCAGATAAGTACAATTTAGCTGCCTGGAGAAGTGCTATCACCTCAAATTCCACTTCCATAACTTGGCAAATACCAGTACAACCTTGGAACGTTGTATCAGAGAATATCCTTTCCAAAATATAGATTTCAGTCTAAAGCATATTGTATCATAATAAACGATCTTTGATTTGAATCTAAAGTAGAAATATGAAGATACCTAATTTATTTGAGGCACCTCTTCCAGTTACTTGTCAGGTCTGTAAATATAAAGTACAACCTAGAAAACAAACCCCCAGAAGCTGAACGGATAAAAGGCTGAGAAAAGAAATCAAGTGAAATATTAAATGCTTATATTATGTATCTGCTTATTTCATTTATGTTTATCCATTTGTAAAAGTCTTATATATTTTATTTTAATTCCTCACTAACACTTCATTCATAATATCTTGCCAGTTTTCTCTTTTATTGACAAGTATTTTCATTCCAAAAGCTATCACTATTGCATTATAATTAGCTATGTATGGAATTGAGTCCTGTTACAGGGAAGGCCTGTAATATTTACACGCTCCTTTGTCTCTAGCTATAATGGTTGCTTTTGATAAAATGCTCCTTATGGGGACTAAATGACTAACTATTTTGTCGCACATAAAGAAACACAACTTATGCTTAATTGGAAAAATATGAACTAATACTTAAGAGTCATCTACCCCAGTCCATGGGGCCCATGGTGCTCAGTAATGGCAGTGCTTCAGCGCCGCACACAGCATGAGCTTCTTTCATTGCTGTTTTCCCACATTTCGACTCTACTTGCTGAGCAGAAAAGATCTCCATAAGAACACTTCATTTCCCTGGCCAAAACGAATTTATAATTATAAAGTAACTTGTTGCCTTGTGTTGCACTTAAAGTGCTTTAAGGACTTACGTTGCCCTAACGAGTCCTTTTAATCTAGGAGTGAACTCATTTGAGTTTAATCTCTCAGCTTCTATTCTCTCTCCAACCCTCTTCCCCATAGTTTCTCCACTTTTCATGACTTCCTCACTGGAGGGATGGAACAGTAGCATATTTTATTACCCAAAATTCATTTCAAACAAATTGTAGGATAATTTAACCATCACTAAGACACAAACAGAGTAACATTATAAGTCTAACAGGACTCAAGGAATGAAACCTCTTGGTTACATGAGAGGATTTCAAATTTCCTCCAAGAAGAGAATATGTGTTTTTAGTCTTCTGATCATTAGTTTTAATCTCCTCCATTTCATTAACAGATTGATAATTCTTCCTAAAAAGGCGTTTCTTTCTTTTTCATTGCAAACATAAATTGCTTACAATGTCACAGGTAGTTAGAGATACACGTTTCAAAGACTGAAGAACATAATTCATTTTATAAACGAGAGGCTTGATGTCTAAGGAAGTCAAATAACTTCATCAAAGTATCTCAGCCAGGCACACACCTTGTTTTCTTCCTTCCTCCATTTAAGCAATTGCTTTCATTTTATTAAGCCCAGAGTGACATATCCCATATCAAACTCCCCAATGACACATTCCACAAATATATGTAATTACTAGTTTAATAAAATTTTTTCTTCAATTAAACATGTACAAAATACCTGCTCACCAAATCAACAACACAGTCTCACCGGGATAAATAAACATCCTTCAGTAACATCAGTTAATGTATACATTTATTTGTAACAAAAAAATCTCTTTAGGGGCAAATTGACTTGCAACCTGCAACGTTCACCAGCTTAGCTACAGTTCCATATAGTCTGACAAACTGCTGCTGCTTTGTTCTTTAAAGGAAGTGTCAGAATTAG
Organism: Dinomys branickii; assembly: GCA_004027595.1. Classification (NCBI taxonomy): domain Eukaryota; kingdom Metazoa; phylum Chordata; class Mammalia; order Rodentia; family Dinomyidae; genus Dinomys; species Dinomys branickii. The sequence continues at coordinate 2,553 of PVLD010025928.1, read as the reverse complement.
TCCCTCGCCTCAGTCAATATCTATTTTCTCAGTTCCATAGCAATCTCATAAAAATATGGGGTAGACGTATAGTTTATAGGTTACATTGAGGAAAATGAAAAATAATATTTTTCCAAAAGTACAGTCCTTCAGAGGCCAGCAATTGAAGGGCATGGTGTGAGGAGATGGCTGCTCAAAGGGGCTCGAACTACGGTGGAGTGGAAATGCAATGCTTCGGCTCAAAGCTGAAAAACTGCTGGCTGCTTTAACCTCTGTATCATAGGAAAGTAGTTTGGCTCCAACTACAGATCATGTGAAACTGTAAAAACTTCTTCTTCAATAATACCAGCAAGGATCATTAGCTCCTCAAAAAGTATCCACTATTTTCTATACACAATATTTCACTGGAGAGTTGAACACATTATTTTAAGAAATGAAAGCACTTCTTTGCCTCAGAAGATTATTAAATATTATAGCATGCTCAAAAATTCAATAGCTAGCTACTCCCATGCATTAAAAAACAAAATGATTCATTCATTTATTTATTAATTATTTATTAAGTGCCTATTATATGCGAAATTCTGTTATTTGTGTTAGGAAATAACTGATAGGGGTAAGCTAGATCAAGTTCTTAGCCTCATTTGAATCCACTTGCTTTGTAATTTGACAAAGGGAAACCTTCCTTGCCTGGTCATTTCCAGGCAGTAGTCACTTTTAGAAAAGTAGGGTCAGTCAACAAGTACTGTGTGAGAACACACCATATGTTTATGCTAATATGCAATAGTTTCTAATCTCAACATTAATATAGTCACAGATCCTTCTCTTTTGACTGTAAATTTGGCTCACAATTAGCTACTCCTTATTCGGAATTCTGAAGCGCAATTGCCCCTGCAGAGCTCATTAGGACGCTGCATACTGGTTCCATGCATACTGGTTCATAGCTGGCATATTTTGTAACATTACAAGTATGCCTTATTAAGCAGAATCTTGCTGAATGAGGCAGACACCCATTGGCGCCTCATTTTTATAAGAGAACAAGACAATACTATTGAATTCCAGAAATATAGGCTTAAGGCAGTTTATGAAAATGTAAGACCAGACTACAAATGTGACCATAATTTCTGACTCTTCTAGCAAATGCACGATGAAATACTTAGAAAGTTTTCCTCATAAATATTAAATATTTAAATCAACTGTGTTCACTAAAGTTTGAATTACATAGCATCATTTAAAAGCATGAATATTGGTTCATTCTTGAGTAAAAACAAATAATTTATATAAAATTAGAAGCAGGAAAAATTAATCTGTGTGATAAAAATCTTAACAGTGGTTGCCTAAGGGTTGAGGCGGGAGACTGGATGTGGACTTGAGGGAATTTTCAAGATGCTGAGGATTGAACTCAAGGCCTCTTGCATGCTAAAGGAAATGTGTTCTCTATCAGCAACCCCCAGGCCATTCAAGTCCTGTTTCACAAGAATACTAATCATCTCATGAGGGCCCCACAATCATGACCTAATGATTTCCCAAAGACCCAACCCCTAAATAGCATAACTTTTGAGATTAGAGTTCGATATACAAATTTTGGTGAGACTCAAACATTAAGTTCATAGCAGAGGCCATTTCACAATTGTGAAATTCTTATGCAATAAAACTTCAAGAACTATGACACAAATCAATTCTCCTGTTCTGAAACAAAGTACACATTATGGCTCTAACCATATTATATACTCTGTGTGAGTCTTCTTCCTCGCATCAAATGATGTACAAGGCAATGTGTCTTTGTCCATAATTGCCTCAACTACTGTCTTCTCATAGCTTTTACTGCTCTATAGCATCCTTGAGTGTAGAAATTTCAATTCGAAAAGTGTTACCCTTCCTACTGTTTATATGTGCCTAACAACTAGCATTACTTTCCCCTGTCATTCTCACATTTTCTGCCATTCTCACTGTATCTTGCCAAAAGCAGAAACAGCAACCAAAATCTTCCACAAAAAAGATGCTAATCTTTCAGCAAATCTAGAAGTTAACTGCATGGTGTCCATCAGTAAATATAGAACATGCATTGGCAAAAAAATTTTTCTGGACTTGTAATGGATAACTAAAACTTCCCTCCTCATTTTCAAAAAACGAGGAAGATCCAAGTTTTACTTGTACAGGATTATTTACACAAACCTAAACACTCCCATAAGTAATAATTTATATGTCTTCTAAGAATTGGGTTCTTATAACAATTCAAAACCTAAATCGATATTGAACTATCTAATTTTTTTTGGTGGTGATACCGGGGATTGAACTCAGGATCTTGCACTTGCCAGGAAAGCACTTATTCCACTGAGCTGTACCCCCAACCCCACAATCTAATTTTAAAGTAACATTTATCTCAAAGTTAACAGCTTATCTGTCCTGATAGCATCCAAAAGAGAAATAATAAACAAGAGAAAGAAAAGACTTTTGACTCTCAATGTGAGGCAAAATGGGAAAGTTTCTTACATGGAGTTGAAACTGGCACAGAGTAAGGTCTTTAAAAATGTCAGCTTTCTGGATAAAAAAGAATATTTCTGAAAGGAATGAGAC
>PVLD010025927.1:0-22960 GCA_004027595.1 Dinomys branickii | reverse complement strand
TTCCACTTACTACCCCAAGACATATGTGCTTTCTGAAGATTCTGAGGTGTTCTGTGGGAAAGAAAAACAAAGATCCACAAATACACAGAATATGTTTACTTTTGTCTTAGTGTTTTGCCTTCTATCTCCTCCCTTTTTTGTTTTGCCTCTGAAATAACTGGTCCAAATCTCTTTGATGTATGGCTTCTCTGAGTTACCTTGTGAGGGTCTAAGTCATGAAACTTTCAAGGTTATCAGCGAAAACCCCAATAAAATGAAGAATGCAAGGATTTTCTAGATATGTTTACATTCGCCCTTTCTGAAATTGTGACCCATTTTATTTTTACCGTTGTCTCCGTATAGGCTAAAGATGGTCGAGAGATGGACAGCAAGAGGTAGAACCTGGTAAAAGTAACGTGTGTTTCCTACCAGCTATTTCGTCCTCTCACTTATTTTCTATGACTAAAAATAAATGCATGTTTCTTGTAAAATTCGAATATTATACAAAGTGCAGGAACTTTCTGACACACCTGGGGTTGTATCAGGCCATACCTCTCCCACCTGGGCGTAAACCCTTTTGCAGTGGGCATGTAGCCTGATTCCTAGAGCACTGTGGTTTTTCAGGATAGGTAAGTGTAATGTGTGGCTTTTACTTTTGTTGACGTTATTTACTTAACTGTGCATGTCTTACGGGCAAAGACCAAAATCTTACTCTGGATTATTGTCTAGTGGACAGAAGAGACGTGATAAACTTGAGTTTCCTATTAACCATTTGCCATTTGATAGTGTACTGAGCTGCCCTTGGGAAAAGTATCAGCACTTAGAGCCAGATGCACCTGGGTTCGTGTCCCCATTCTGTCATATGTTAATTCCATTACTTTAATTAAAAAGCTCAGTATCTCTATCTGTGAAGTTGGGGCTCATATTACTGCTTTATAGTGGCAGGCATTGTTGGGCTCACATGTGGAAATATATGCAAATGCCTTTGCAAAAGCTTACCAGGGTGTTCAAGTTATTTTATGTTTATAAAAAAGGACTTCTGTTTTAAGCTGAGCCAAATTTAGTTAAAGAAACATGCATTAACTGAGCATTTCCTATAGGCCAGTACAAGGACCAAAGTAGATAGTGATAAACAGATGGAGTGAAGGAAGCATATGATGACCGAAGTAAGCAAAAGATGCTTTTGGATTATGGAGGGAAAACATTATGCAGTGGCACTGATACCGCATGTGAAGAACATAAAGGTGTGTGTTGGAAAAAAGGACCATTCCAGGTGGGTAAAGGGAACAAACTGAGCAAATCCAGGTGAGGCACTACCTGTTTCCAGCAGGATGGCAGGCGCACAGCCCTGTGGTAAACTAAGTGTTGCTCATATCATGTAATATTGAGCATAGCTTTGTAGAAGAAGCCAAAGATAGTCTGTCCAGCATGTTGCCTTCTATCTATCATGCGATAAAGCACAGACCCACTCATGATAACCCTGTGAGTATTGCTAGAGCTCAAATCAGAGAAGTTCTGACCAAGATCACACAGATAGTATAGATCAGGGCCAGGATTATAACTCTGACCTAGACCAAATGGCCCTGTCCATCAAACTTTCTACCTAACAGAGTTCTCCTCATCTACCCTGAATTGATGAGGGGAAGAAATGGGAATGCTTTTTCCTGCCATAAATCCTCCTTTTGTGGTGTGCTAGTGAAGGGCGCTTGGGGTCTGAGCTGGATCCTTTGCTCCAAATGGCTGAGTTAAGTCCATTGTAGTTGTGGAAGTGGGAACCCATGAAAACCAGCTAGCTGGTTGTAAATTAATCACTACAAGGCAACAGGGCAGGGGACTGAGCTGTTAGAACACCCAAAACCCTGAAATGTAGGAGTTTCAATGGCTCACATTTGCGACTCGGTGTCTCTAAAGGAGACCAGAGCTTTGGAAAATCTAGAGTACAGCAAAGATTCTGAGGCTCCGGCAGCTTGGTCCTTTTGGACACCTCACCCCAAGGAGCTGTCCAAACCCCTGACATTTGTAGAATTGTCAGAGCATTGGGCCGCCAGAGAAAGGCCTTGTCTCAGAAGCCAAAATCATCAACAGAAAGGGAATTGAATGAGCAGGTTTTGCAGAGGCTGGAAGAAAAACGGTTTTGAAAATCTGTTTTGACTTTTGCAGACTCTGCCTTTTCCCTCTGGCCCATAATTGAGTGGGGCTGGCAATACTTATTTACCTCTTAGACCATGGCTGAGTCACCCCTCCTGCTCATCAGATTGTTATGAGTATGTGGAGAAAAGGTGTTTATTGAGCAGTCTCACTCCATTTGGGGGTGGTATAGGTGTTGTTATGTTAGAGTTGTTCTCTTTAAGTGAATTCCAGAAGGGTCCTGCACCCAGCAACTGAGAAGGCAAACAACAGCCCATATGTAACAACCTGGATTATTTAGGCTTTCTTTTGGTGGGGAAGAGTGGGGAACTATTTGGACAGTAAGTGAGATATCAATGTCACTTCAGTTCACTAGGATCCCCTTTCAATTTATGCAAATAGAATCCATATGAAGGTCCAGCAAATGCTTGGCACATACCAGCTGCTCTATACCTTGTACTTTCCTATTGTCCTTTCTGGTATTTGTTTTCTTTTTTTTTTTCCTCCTCCTTTCTTTGTCCTTTTTCTGAGTATTTACTAACTCTGACAGAGTTCCAAAGAGCTTTCTAAGCCAAACTTCCTTATGAAAATAGTTCTCTTGGTACAGATGATGTGATGAGTCTGAGCAAGTCATATTTGCCCCCTGGCTTTTATAATTGATTCATAACAAATAACTTGCCATTGTACAGCACTGTACACTTTACCAAATACCTTCAAGGTCCCTTCAAGCAGTCCTCACTTCTATTCTGTGAAGTATATAAAGAAATACTTTTTATTCCTATTACACTAAAGCTAAGATCCAAGAGCAGCTATAAGCTAGTGATTTCTCAAATATTCTCATTTCAAAGCTTTGTTGCTCTGAATTTTGGCTTAAAGCATATCCACCTACCTACTTGACATCACTACTGTGATATCGCACTGGCCTTTCTCATATTCACAACCGGTCCTTTGCCTTCCTGCTTCTTGCTTCCCCCGCTAGTTCTTCCTAGGCCATCTATTTTACTGAAAAGAGTATTTTACCCGTCCGACATTCCAGGACATGCTTTTCTTTCGTACTGCAGCCCCATACCCAGTCACATACCGTGTCTTATCGATTCTGTCTCCTATAATCTCGTCATTCTACTTTCCAAACATTCCACCCCACACTTTTGCCCACATTTTAATAGCCTCTAATGAGTTTGATCCTTCTCAGTGCATTCTTTATCCATACATCACGTCTTGTAACATGAAAGTCTGATCAAAACACTTCTTGCCCCCATACTCTACTCTGATGTTTTGCTTTTTAGTTTTTATTTTTCTGTGTACTCCCTGAGTGCAGAGTTTATGTCTTACTCAACCTCATGCCGAAGCATCTAACAGCGGTTTTTGACCCTGGAGACCCTTGGGATTACTTTGTTATAACAGTAACTTGTCTGAAGTCCTCTAGGAGAAAGAACAGCTGCTACTCAAACCTAAATCTTCTTTCTCTAGATCAAGTGCTACCTGAAAAATAGAAATATTCAAGACCTCAAGTTATAAGCATGGCTGAGATTCTTCTCTGAGTAAATAGATGTTATATGCACTTAGTTTAGAATAGAATGAAATGAAGTGGATTTTTAGGGGGAATATTTTTCTAGTACTTACACCCTCTCTTAGCTCTCTGATTTGTTTTCATTTATTTCTTTTAAGACCCACTGTATCTGCACCCAAGATACCTTTGACTCATTTGGAAGAGGAAAAAGTTCCCTTAAAGTTTTGTAGAAATAAATTTTCTGCCTTTGCTACAAACTTGAAAAAAAAAAAAACTGTAGTTCTAACTAAACTGGGTCACTTTTACCTGCTCCTCCTAAAACTCCTTACTCTCAAAGGGAAATGCAGATCCATAAATAAAACCATATCTTTAAAACTAAAGACTCAGTGTAATACTTCTCTCCGTCACACATTCCTAGGATATTTACCTAACTAGAAATGCTTACACAACTAAAACAACTTTCATTATCCCCAGGACTGTGGTGTCTACAAAAAGCATCACTTCCAACAGGTTGGTATTAGATTTGAAATTGTTGTGAACAGGTTTCCTATTTCCTGGGGAAGGAAACAGAGGCCAGTGGGTGAAGATATATACCTAAAGGAACTCATTAGTCAAGCTATAAATTTGTACTCCCGACCTGTGTCTCCCCTCTTCTTTGTTGCTTATTTTAAGAGTTCAGTTGATTCTCAAGGTTTAAAGTCAGAAAAATGAATTCCATGTACTGTATTTGGAGGTGGTTGTCACTGCAATAAACTTCTGACAGGCCTTGGAGTTTGACTGAAGTTTTCAAGAATGGATGTTCCTTCAGCTATGGAAACCAATAATATGCTTTCATTTGATCAATTTTTGCAGAGGCAATGTGAAATGTTCATTATTTCCATTCTATTCAAAATCTCTCTTCTCAAAGAAGAAAACAGAGAGAAATAAAGGAATGAAAGGAGAAAAGAAAGAAGAGAGGGAGAATAAAAAGACAGAGACAGAAAGACATAGACAAGACCAAGACAGAAAGAGAAAGACATGGCAGTCAATGATGGTGCCATGATGGATGTATGTGATTGGCTGTGGTGAGTCGACGGAGTGGTTTAAATTTGTCAATCACTGGTGTGCTTCCCTAGCACTCTGCCTCTGAAACATATTGCTGTTGAATTTTAGATGTGAGTACAAATTGGTTTCTATGTAGGACTTTTCATATTTTTATGTTCTTGGGTGTTCCTGAATGGCATGCAAGGATGGAAAGCAACGCTGTGCGTTTAACCCTAACAAAGTCTCTGAAGAAAGAATTACTCACTGTCTCCATGTTACGAGTCTGAACTCATCTAAAGCCTGGCTGTGTAGATGTAAATTTTGGGCCTCTAAAGACTATAAAACATATAAGGAAAGAACCCTGAGGCTGTGAGAAATCTTGTTCATTTAGTCCAGACTAATCTTTTTATAAAGGAGTAAGCGGCAAAAATAGGAAAGTGACATAGCCCAAAGTCACACAGTGAGTTTTCCACAAAACAAGGGTGGCTATCCCTTTTTCCAGGGAAGTTTGACTGATGATTGGAAGCTTCATTACCATAGAGGGTCCTTGAGGTTGATTATAAAGTCCTTGTGGACAGAGTTTGGTCCTTTTTCTTTCTTTGTGTTCCATACTAGAGGATACTCTGGAAAGTTACTTGTAGTAGCTGCTCATTTCTGTGAGCACTCTTCCACACTTCCAGGGCTTTCCCCTTTGCTCTGTTCTTTCTTAATGGTGAATTTCCCCTTTTTTCTTGGATTTTCTTCATGGAGCTGCAATGCCTGTGTTACTTCAAAGATTTATTTCTTCAAAAACAGTAATCCAAAAAGTGTTCATGTACTGATGCTTTTTCTGAGATCCCATCCCAGAATGGTACAAAAAAGCTATAAGGCAAAACAAAAATAGGGAGAAAAAACACAAGATGGTGAATTATTGAGCTGTCTGCACCTTCACAAGAAGAACCAGTTGATGACCAGCTCAAGCGGTATACATGAAGTGTTCAAGGTCAGGAGAAGAGAAAAAGCAAGCAATTTACTCTTCAGTGTCTACTTTCTCCTGTGTCTCTGAGCCTATAATGTTCTGCAAAAGAAGCAAACTCTGATATTTCCATTTAGTTTAATCCAACACCTCTCACTGACCAAGGAAGTAGGAGAGCACCTGTGAGCTGTTGTTGCTCAGCTGAATGCTGGAATTGCTGGACTCATCTCACAGCGGGGGTGACAGAAGCCAGGTGTTAGCCTCGGTCTAGACAACCAGGTCTCAGATGAGCTGACAGACAGATTCAGAGCATGTTGGTTCACATCATCATCTTAAGAAGATCCAGATAGAATCATTATAATAAGAAATGTCTATATACTTCCAATCAGAATACCAACGCCCATAACTTCAAGAGAACCTTGAACAATCACTTTTGTATTTGAATCTTTTTTATTATCAAAACAAATCAATCTTATATAAACCTTTCCACCCTTCTGTTGCTGTTTTGTTCTTTACCTTTCCTTTTCTTTCTGATATATTCTTATTTCTTTAGATTAAAGCTCTTAACTTTAGTGAGGCAAGATGGATTGGTACATTTCCCTTCACTTCTCAATCTAAGAAAAAAGTTGAAAAAAAGGACTAAGGATATGTCAGAGTATCTTGGATAATATTATCCTCCAGTAAAGATTGGTACTATATTTTGCTGTAAGCAATCCTTACCTTACCCACATTTATACTGTAGCTTTTTTCTTTTCTTCCTTATAATCTAAGTCCCAATCATTTTTTAAGGTAAACCTAAGTTTATCTCATAGGCTTTTTCACTTAAGCTTACGTTTAATCAGTAGTATTATTATCTTCTAAATTTTAAGGGAATAGAATACTATCCTAATGTTACTTATGTCTAATAGGAGAAAAGAATCTGTCAATACCAGAAAACTGTAGTTTACTATAAGAAGTTCTGGGATGGAGGAGTTATTGAATGCTTATTGGGAGTTCCTCAGCATTATCTGGAAAAACAGAGAAATTCTCTAAGACAAATTACACCAGAACATTACCAGCGATGGACCAGAAATAGTTAACCTAGAAAATCTAGATGTGATGATCTCGGCAGAAGAAAGTAAGTGCAATGGCTCGGAGATAAGAAGGGTACTGGTGCTTCTGAGTTCTATTAGAGCATAGAGAGATATGGAGTCACAACCAGTGTTGATTGACAATGAGTCTAAGCTCTTATCATGTACTTACTGTACAGTGTTTTCCTGTACTAAACAGGGTGATCTCTTGTACTCCCCTCAAAGTAACAATGTGTGACTTACAAGGCTATTTATTAAGAAAAGATACTAGAGTGTGTGTCAAGAGAGCTCCTTTTGGTTTGTTTAGTATGGGGAATGCCAGCTGCATGTCATGGAGATACTCAGGTAGTCTTGTGGAGAGGACCACACCAAGGACTGAGCCTTCCTCACGATGGTGAACATTCCTTTGCCAGTTGTGTGAGCCAGAAACGCAGATGGAAGAGCCTCTGGTTCTTTGAAGCCATTAGATGACTGCATCTCTCAGATCTGACATCTGACATCTTGGTTGGAACTTCATGGACTACTGAATCAGGTCCCCTCATCTGAGTTTTCCCTGATATTCTAACTCATAGAAACTATGGGAGATAATGAGTATTTGATGTTTTAAGGCACTAATGTTTGGGTAATTTGTGATAAAAATATGTAACCAATGGAAAAAGTGTATAACTAAACCCTGGAAAGTAGAAAGGAAAAAATCACATAGGAATATTTGGGTCCTATAAAGGCATTAGAATTTCGGGAATAGCAGTGAGTCACTGAGGGCTTTAAATGAGGGAGTGGTGCCATAAGTTCATGTTCTCCTGGACTTCTTGAGATCATCTGTGTCCTTCAATTTCTCTCTGTTACATGACACTGAACAAAATGATAAGCATTAGGCATAAGAAATGTAAATTTAATCTGGAGAATGATGGACTGTGGACAGTATAAGATTCCTCAGTAGTTAGGTAAAATTGATAGCATACAGCTCCAACACATTCCCATTCCCCAGGAAACGCTTACTTATGGTTGAATAAAGTGAAATGCCTGCTGTCAAACATGTACAGTGCATTGTTTCTTACCATGTGGATGTAGGGAGAGAGGAATATCTGCCTAACAGACCTAATCTAAACATAAATTTTCTTGGTGGAAGAGGTGTAGTAATGATCTGACCTCAAAATGTCAAAATATATGAGACAAAAAACTATACAATCATATCTTCTTAAGGTAATACAGAGACTACAGAAGTACTTTAACACAACTCCCAACCCAATGCTGGATTTACCTCTTGAGAAATTAATAATAGTACATTAGCATTAATATAGAGTAGACACTCTGTTAAAAGCTTTACTAATATGATCTCATTTGTCCTTGAAGCAACTTGTCATATGGTATTATTATCACTTTTTAAAATAAGTAAATAAACAACCAAACCAAATCTTAGACAGGCTAAGTCAATGCTTCTCAAATTGTTGTGTGCACAAGAATGATCCACAGGGTTTGTTAAAACCTGTGTTTTGACTCAGTAGATGTGCGGTGGAGTCCACATTTCTGCATTTCTAACAAGATCTCTGCTGATGCCAGCATAGCCTTGATAAATAATCCAGAATTTCAAGACTGGAATGTGGTAGATGTAAGGCCTCTTCTGTCTCAATCCTAAGAGTGTGCTCTTGAACCACCGGCAACCCCATTCTACATGATGGCTATGAGTGGTGGCTATGAAGTCTCTCCTACATGCTTCCACTTACCCAGAGTCCTCTACTTCACAGGGCACTCCCCCAGTTGTGAATAGCTGTAAAGTGAAGGGCTCTTTCTTGTACTGAGTCAAATCCTGTTCTCATGGATATCAAGTGGGTCACCTGTTGAGCTATTACAGAAGGAGCACATGTTTGAACACCTGTGCTCCTGCTAAAGGCTCCTTTTCACTAGGACTCAAACATAGGAATAAGGGAGGATTTGGACCAATAATATGAATTAATGAATGATAATATAAATTATGAAAGGCAGGGCCACAATATTCTAGAATGAACACAGGTACTTACTAATCTGAGCCAGAGAGAAAGCCATAGCAATGTAGAAGAAGACAATTATGTATAATCATGGCCAACTTTCTTTTTGGCACTATTTCTAGTAACCAAAAGGGAAATGATTTGGACATATTGATACATAAGTCATATCATGTTAATTAGATACTTCTCTAAAACCTGGAACTACTGATAGCTGTGTCTGCTTATGCTCCCATTCATAAAGAATACGACATAACAAGTTTTTTTTTTTTTTTAATGAGAATTTGACTTAGAGCTTTCATGGACTGAGTTCATGAGCTCATAAGTGGTGAGAACAGCTTTCCTATAAATTGGTGGTATGATCCCAGATTTAACTCTTAAGCTGAGTAAAATGTCTTACAGGGAGCAGAATAACAGAAAAGCCAAAGCCAGGGGTCTAATACTGTTGTTGCTGGCATCTTTGTGTCCCCAACTGTCTCTGTAAAAATGGGAAAGTGGAGTGGAACAGCTAGTTTTGTAAATTTCTTCCAGATCAGAAATTCTAGGTGCTAAATTTATAGGGTGTAAGCAAAACCTTGGGTTCAAAAGGCATTAGACGCAAACCATCTCAGAACTCAAAAGAAAACTGCCAGGTACTTTTCTTTACTAACAATAGAAATGGGGGAGGGGAGCGTTAGAAAAAGTAACAGTGGTGTTAACAGAGGATTTTAATGTGTTGCTCACTTTCCCAGGGCAGGATATATTTCTCTCAAAAGCCAGTGAAGTTAAAAGATCTGTACATGGGTGCTGGCAATTCACGCTGCCTGGCCTCTCTGTTCAGAACGTTCTGAATTAATAGACACTTGGAAACCTCTTGCCATTTCATAGTCCTGACTCACAAATAGAAATTATGAGGCATTTGACATCCTGCTGATATTATATTGTTTCTTGATGTTCTTTGGGTAAATTTCTTTAAGTGTCTCTATCCTCGGCTGAGATGGTATCTGATAATTTTTTCCACCAATAATCCTTAGTGACTTGTAGAAGATGAGGCCCTAAAATGCTGCCATTTACCATAGGGAAGCTAAGTTTCCATTTAGATGATAAACCACAAGAATTTTAGAAGCTATGGGCCAACTTTTATGGAGGTTTCTTGTTAATATTACTCATGATATATTTTCCTCTTATTGCTCCAAAGGCATATCCCTTTCAATGACTGGAAAGTGTGTGTATTGTCTGAGGTTAGTGTCTGTGGAGACAGAGGCTCCAGAGAATGAAGCTTCTTGGGTGTGGATTCAGCACTCGAAAAGTGCTCTGATTATAGAATTAGAGGATCAAAACTGTAATAGAGCCAATTCATGTAGCATTAGATTTAGTGAAGAGAAAGGCAAAATCAAAGTCGGAGCTTATGTTTACTGAACACCAGCTGAGTGCCTACTTCAGGAGGTTGAACATATCTTTCCAGATTTACATAGGTAAGGGGAATCCCCACTCAGACAAAATGTAGGGTAATGGATGGGCAACTGCTAATTATCCAGAATGATCCAAATTTAGCTTCCAGAGTTGTCCATGTTGGGTAGAACTGTGAATTCCTCAAAGCTAAATGAAATAGTTTTAGAGGCCCCTTAGAGCTCATAGAGTGTCCTTGGTCCCTTTTGCAAATGAGGAAACTTAAACACAGAGAAAAAGATCTTTGCCAACCAGAGTAGAAGCAAAAGCTCATCTACTGTCAAGCTCTTTCTTGTGCCTCTGATGTCTCAGTTCCACTTGGAGGCACAGCGCAGTGACCTCAGGGATGTTAAACCATCATTTTTGTTTTTGGACTTCTACGGGATCCTGACTTGGTAGATCCAAGAGACGCTCACCAATGTCACTTTCATTACCTGTTTCAAAGTCTTCTAATGTTACTCCAAAACGGGTTCCTCTGATTTTTCAGTCCTGAATTTTGACTCTGGAACATTCTCCAATAAGAACCCCCTTGAGCTAATCCCACCTGCCCACTCCAAAATGTGTTCCACACTTACCGTCTATGTTTGTTTTCATAGACACTTACGTATGCATGTTTCTTCCACAAAAACATGCCGGCAGTGAGCAATTGGTTTGTTTTGCAATACTGAGAGAGCAGTACACATTTCTGGCATTTACTTTAAATTCTTACACATGAGAAGGTCTGATTAGATTATCCCTAAATAGTCTTTATAGCGTAAGATGTTTCTGAGTTGGTTACTGTGTTTCTGATTATCTGTTTCTCACATCTTGCCTCTGGTTGTCAAACACACAAACCAAGCTGCCCGCCAAAAGGAATGTAACGAAGCAGTTGTAGAAGCTATTTCAGAGAGCTCTGATTTTTGTAGAAATGTAATAATTTCTCTTTTTTTTTTCATTTCTCTTTTCTTTTAATACTTTTGAAGTCCCAAGTGCAAAGGCTCTGAGAAACAACAACAACAAAAATAATAAATAAAACTAATGAATTACTGTTGCAGTATATTTGGAAATTTTTAAACTGCTCACTGGTGGTGATCCTCATCTCACCCCTTTTCTAGAGATCAAAAGCTCCTTTTCTGTGCCAAGGGAAAAATCAGGTTTTAGAAATTGCCACACTTTCCCCACCCTTCCTCAGAATAGGCAGCAAGTTCGGCTTGTTGGATCTTAGCAATTGCATTCCCGCTTTGCCCCTGAGGTGGTCCATGGGAGGACCCAGGCCATTGTCTGCGGCTCCAACCTTTGTTAGGTTCTTGAGAAAGGGCTGCTAAGGCAGACATGAGGATGGCTTTTAAGTTTTCCCGCCTCGAGAACTCTTTTGAGGCGTTTTGTGTGGTTACTTGTGGGGGTCAGGCTTCTGATCTGACCCCTCTCATCTCGGGGTAATTAGGGCATGCAGAACAGCACCTCCTCCCTGGCTAATTGGCTCTCTCAATGAACCTTTCAGAGAGGAAGTTTGTCTATGATTCACTTGCCCTCCACAGCAAGATTCAGGCCCCAACACATTCAGCTCTGTCTATGCAATGGGATGGAGACTTAGGAAGTGATTAGAACAAGGATCAAACAACCTCCTGATTGCCCCATTAGAAGCGGGGCCCATTAACTCTTTGGGAGCTGTTTGCCATCAGGTTGGGAAATTGATTGCAACTGAAGATAATTTCTCAGACTTGATGATGCTACATTTTTAAATAACTCATTCCCAGACAGCATGGTAACTCCTGGGATCTATCCAGAAATCAATTAGCATGGTATAAAAACTGCAATATATAGCCTTTCATCAAAACCTTAAGGTAAGACAGAAAGATCCCAGGGAAAAGAATTAGGATAGAAAATGTTAGGGTAGAAAATATTGCTTTTAATAAACCATGCTACAATGATAGCATGAATTGAGATTTCAGGAGGTAATAGGTATTCTTTTCTATGACGGTCAGTGTGGCCACATGATTCTCTATGTAACTGTATAGTTTAATTTCAGCAAAGCAAGTGTGAATCCTTCTGAAGCACACCAGATAGAAGACCACCCTAGACACAAACCTCATAGACTGCCCTCAAGTCAGGCCACTGTATCTGTCAATGGCCACATTATGTTTCCCGCTGGAAAATTTTGGAGGAGTTCTTAGCAACCTCTTGTACGGACACTTTAGGTCTTGGTTTTGTAGGTCATCTCTTGTTTTTCATGAATGATTTACTTCCTGATTTCCTGGCTAATACTCAGGTCATTCACAGACTGTAACTTGAATCTTCCCTGACAGGTTGTGACTTTTAGAACTTCTTAAGTGGTGACTTGAGCTAGCAAAGAACACCAAATATTAAAAGCCTAGACAAACACCAGTCTGTTAATACTGCATGCTTTCACCATGGTGGGGAAGGGCAGCATTAGAGAGTGGAAGAAAACCACCTCCTTCTTATATAACTCGGACTAAATGCTACATTGGGTAATGCAATAAATTTTTAATTTTAAAAGTGTGTGCAAAATTTAGAAAGGAAACATGTGTGTATTTTTTTTATAAAGACAACATATATGTTGCCTTTTATTTATCTTGGGGCTTTTACTTCGTCTATTTCACATCACACAGATTAATAAGTGCATAATTTTGATAATGTTAAAAACTTACATTGAAGAGTTAACATAGTTCAGTCTATGTACTTTCATAATAAATCTCAGCTCTACTACTTCCTGACTTATTAGCATGCAGTAAATTATTTATTCAGTTTTATCAAAGATCCCAGATCTCCATTTAAGAATATTGATAATACAAATAAATAACAGGGTTTTGCCACAAGGAGTAGACAAAAACAGTGTATGTAGATTGTTCACGTACTGTTGAGTAGCATGTAATTTCTTTATCAATGGATCTAATGCGGATGTTATCATAAAAGTAGAGAATTCCGTGAAAATCAAAATCATGCAAAGAGAAAAGAAGTCTGGACTCTTGGCTCTCTGACTTGGAGCATATACTCTGCTCAGGATGCCTGGTGACTCCATTATTGACCTTCACGGAGACCTCAGAGGTAGAGCAGAGTGTATATGCTTCATTATCTCCATCTTATAACTGATGATAAAAGGACATTCTAACACTGCCTTGAGCAGTCCAGAACTGTCTTCACAGCCTAACAGGTGAAGACAGAAAGCAGAAAGACAATTTTAGATTTTCACACATGACTTTCCCATCCAGGGAGTGGATATTCCTGTGATTTCTCTCACTGTGAGAGTTGAAGAAGCTGGACCTGCTGGGGAGAGTGGTTTGATCCTTCTTTAGATATAGCAGCTCCTTGAGGGCATATGTGTTACTTACCTATTTATAGTGATTTGGAATGGTCAATAATAGGCTTAAGTGTTGATAAAATTTAAAAAGAATGAAACCATGAGTAGAGCGCAGATAATTTTCCCCTTTAGATGTTACTAAAGCGACAGTCATTCTTATTATTGTGTGCTGTGATGGACATAGTACAGATTCAATAAATGCTTAATGAGTGAATTCTGGCTACTATTTGAAAATCTTTTAAAGAAGCACAAAGGCACCAAGGAACCCCACTTTATTTACTGAATGCAAGGCCGATGATGGCCCAAAGAGAAGGAGGGCCAGACTTTCAATCCTTCAGATGCAAAAAAGAGAAATAGGGAAAGTTGAGGAGGGGAAAGGAAGAGAAAAGAAGAGAATAGAAAAGAGGAAAGAACAGGTGAAGAGAAATAAGGAATTTTAAACTGCATGCAAGAAACTTAAATGCAGATAAGCCAGGTTGGGAAAAGAAAAAGGGTTACAACTTTCTGAGTTAACAATTTTATTTTCAGACATCACTATGAATTCATGGAGATGTAACAACTACACAGTATAAACCTCAGTTTCCTAGACTTTCTCCCCATACACACACACACACATACACATGTTAATACATACATACTTTAGAGGCAGTGTTTGTTGGAAAGTTCTTAATTTCACATTCTGCATATTCAGGTCCTTGATTCAAAGAAAAGACTAAAACCTGAACCATCAAGGTCCTTTCCCATGCCTGCTGTGTAGACTCCTTGCCTGTCCTACCATGGTGAGCTGTATGCTGGAAAAGGCACAGACATGGTCCAGAGACCAGGTTCTGAGTCCTTTTGGATTCTACCTTCAGTTCCTTGTAGACTTGAATCAGTTTTGTCCTCTTCTCTGACAGTTTCAGTTTTGTGTGTGTGAGAAGAAGAATTCAGATTTCTAAAATAAAAATCTTCACATTTTCTTTTGTGTTGAAATCCTCTGTCTAATTCCTTTCTATGACTACTCAAGTCCATACCTTACAAGGAAGATGTCCTGTGACCGGTAGCTGCTATGTCCTAGGTGCTTATTGTCAAAGTTCACACCAAATGCTTTCAGGGCAATATTTCCTTTTCTCCATGCAGCAACTCTGGATTTCTCCTCATTTCTTAAACAAGATCCAGAAGTTCACAAAAATGAAGTTTCACCCGTGCTCCTTTATCCTAACTCTTAGGGTAGCTCTCCTTATTGCTTGACAAGATCTTAATAGGCATGAAATCCACACAGATAACAGCTGACTGCAGTTTTTCTCTCCAGCTCTCAGTGGTACACAGTACCTAGTAACATAAATAATAATGAATACTAGCCCACAGTTTTTAGTTTCTTTTCATTTGAAAAACTGCCAAATGGGAGGGCCATGGAACAGGAAGTAAGAGACATGGACTTTACTTTTTCTTTTTGTAAGTCTGTGTCCTTAAGAAAGTTTTTCTTTTTTTAGAATCAGTTACCTCAAGAATCACTGAGGGAGAACAGATTGGGATATAGCTTTGATCTGAGGCATTGTGTTATATCAGAGTACAAAGCATCCAGTGTTAAGTTTGAGTCACATCCCCCCCCCCCCAGATATGCATCTTTTGGCAAGTTATGTAACTTAGGTAAATCTCAGGTACTCTAGCTATGAAATGGGAATGATACGACTTTATGCTGGGCAGGGTTGATTAGGTTAGTCATGCAAGGGGATTATCATGGTGCCTAGGGTCTGGTAAAGTACTAATTAAATATTATTTGCATCCTCTGGATGAAACAACTGGGACATGACATGTGTAAACCAGATGAATTCTAAAAAGTGTCCCTGAAATCTTCAAATGAGTTTTCTGTGGCAATTTACTGGGAAAGAACATTCTGTGAAGAGGGCTCAAACATACAAGAGGCAGAATTAAGACAGCAAGCTGTACTTGGGAAACAAAGAGCTCTATAGAGTTAGACATGTGGGCATGGGTGTATGGAGTTGGGTCAGGAGTTAGCAAGACAAAAGGATAAGAAAAATGCAGGAGAGAATCATAATGTACAAAGTTGCAAGTTATAAAGAGAGTAAGTCAGGAGGCCAAGGGCCACTTCAGGGGGGTTGTGATTGTGGGTATCCATCAAAGCATCTTTCATTGTTTACTGTACAAAGTACTTGGTTTCTTTTTAACAATACTAATATCTTTAGCAGCCACATCTCCTTTGGGTACAACTTTATATGGGTTTCCTTTTGGACCAAATTTTATGTTTTTCAAATTTTTCTGATCTACATTTTGCCCCCAGTAAATCTGGCTCAAAGTCCCTATCAGTACCCATGACACAACCTGAATGTTGAGTTGTCTTGACATTTCCTCTGCCGGATAAATTAGTCCAGTGCACTTAATGTCATCTTATGTAAAGTCTCAGGAGCAGGGACAACATGTAAATAAGTTTTCCTGCAGAGTGTAACACACACAGCCTCTCACACAACTGCCCGTGGAGTCATTGTTCCCAACGATAAGCTCTCGAGCCCAGCATTTGCTGTCTGCATTCCTATGAGCATTCTGGTCTTCTGGTCTTTGTGTAGGATCACCTGCCAGGTTCTTCTTACAGCATTCTAGGACTTGTCTAGTTCACATTTCCAAACCTTTTGAAACTCCTCCCTTAAAGCCAGTTCTAAAAGAATCTAAGCCACATAGTCAGATACAGTGTCAGCAGTGACTCATTTTCTCCATCATCAATTTTCTCTATTAGCCGCTTTGTCTCTGAAACACAGTATCTAACATTCACAGTTTAAAGGAGAAGTCTCACTTGCTCATGTTTTTGGTGCATGTGAGGCTGGCTCTGTAGTCAACATCGTGGCGTGAGGACATAACAGAGCAAAGCTGCGTAGTTCATGGAAGTTGAGAAACAGGAAGGGGGAACGGCAGGGAGAAAGGATGAGGGACCAGACACAGACCCAGGGCCGTGACCTTTTGACACACTAGAGACTCCCAGAAGTGAGTTTCACCAATCCCTGGAGCACGTAGCAAAGCCAATCAAGTTGAAATTCCGCCCTTACTTCAGAGTGGTAGTGTTGTCACTTTTCTCTTCTACTAGAATATACACTTAGTACAAGGGGCAACTTGGTTTTGTTTATTTTCTATCCCCAGTATTCAAAGATGTGTTCAAAACACTGATATGTATGTGTTCCAAAAAATGAATAAACTAAAAATGCAACAAAAATAAACTGTAACTCTGGAATGGACATGCCATATGTTTGTAAAGCCAGATTATTGTTATCACTGCATATACAAGTACATATATGCTTTTAAAGATTTTATACTATCCCTGTCATCATTTGATATCACCCATTCTAGGTACTGATCCTACATGTGCAAAGTTTTTCTCGCAGAGGGTGATAGACATGGGCTCTGGTCTAATGGTCAGTGGAGTCTTTATTCTCAACTGAGACCTTCTGAGCCTATCCTTTAGTGCCCACATTTGTATTATCAATTTTCTGAGCTCTTACCAGAATTGTTTCTTATGCTCTGCTTCATAGTATTTGAGGGTTTATCCAGTTTTCATGTCAAGCCTTTTCAAAGTCCTTCCACAAACAAGTTTCAAAGGCTTCAGAATCATATGGTTAGGTACAGTCACAAGAATGGCCCAAATCTCAATACCAATTTTTTTTTGATTACTCAGCTTTCCCATTGCTGCACACAGTACAAGTACATTACAATTTAAAGGAGGAAAGGCTTAACTGGCTTGCAACTTCAGTCTATACTTGCCTGTCCCCAAGACAGAAGCAACATGGAGAAAGGACATGGGGGAGTAAAGCTGCTCAGCTTACAAAGGCAGAAAAAGAATACACAGAACTTGGTGGAAAGTATATATGGCACCCAAGGTTATGCCTCCATGACCCACTCAGAAATGCCCAGGAACGTGCTTACTAACCTACTAGGCATTTCTTAATTCAATGACTTTATCGAAGTATAAAATGGTTGAGATATACTTATTTGTATAAAGAAGGCTCTCAGATGATGGGCTAGTTTTATTTAGATTTATGAGTGAAGGTTTGTTTTACTTAGAATGTAGATTGATTTGGGAGATTTGGACTGAATAAGGTGATGAAGTGTTTTGGGGGATCTCCCAAAACCACTTTTTGGCATCAATGGAATTCAAAGGAGATGCTGAAAGCTAAAAGTGGGCAGTGGCCATGTGCATGTAGAGGTCCAGTTTGAGATGGCAAGGGCAGGCTTTCTCTAGCCTTGCCATCTTCCTGACCATCAACATTCAGTGTAGAAATCTGACCACTGAAATGTTAGTCCACCAGGACTCCTCTTTGGACCCTGGGCCCAGCATGATATAAGAACAAGGAACTTGCTTCCAGAAGGAGAACAGGCATGCCAGGTGGGAGTTTCTCGAATTCTCTTCCTTCTCCACCCCTTGATTTCAGGAATGTAGAGAGAACCACTGTGGTTTGGATGTGAGACTTGGAGCTCAGAAGCCAAATGAAGTCAGGCTGTCCGTCTGTTCTAAATTTAACTCCTTAACCATGTTTGGACACAGTACCTTGTCTGAGGTTGTTTTCTACACCAAATGTATAATGTTAGGTCGTGCCAGAGAGGGATGCGGGTGATGATGGCAAAGGGCCTTAGGAGAAAATATAAGCAGCCCCTACAGCCAATCTGATTAGCACATAAACTCCTAGCTCTACTCTCCACCCCAAAACCTCACTTGGTCAGCTATGACTGACTACAGACAAGCTGCCCTCTTTATTTTATTTTATTTTATTTTTTGGTACTGGGGATCGAACTCAGGACCCTGCGCTTGCTAGGCAAGCGCTTATTCCACTGAGCTATATCCCCAGCCCCAAGCTGCCCTCTTTAAACAGATCTTAATAAATCTACCATTTCTGAGTCTGTGTATAAGCATGATTCAGTACCACTTTCCTTAACTTGATTCAGAAGCATAAAATTTGGAAAATATTAATGATTGCTACATTAGGCATTCCCCACCTAAGTATGGGACTACACTTTCTCTGTTGTCTCATTTTAGATTTGCAACAAAACTATGAATTCAGTATTAATGTTGGTTATCTTTCAAAGACAGAGAAAAATAGACTTGGAATAATTAAATAGCTTTCCCACATTCTTACAACTAGAAGGTAAAAGAGTGTAGAGCTGAATTGAATATTATCTTCAACTGGACAGTACAGCATAGGTTCCTAGTTCCAAGGAAGTGCCTCAGTGGATCACTTGAGTCGGTATGCTAGCCATTCAGAAGTAAATATTATCTACCTACTGTGGACACTGGGAGATGGACCACAGAAGTTTACCAGCATACCTCCTAGGAAGGAGATCAAAGAGCAGATATTGGAACCAAGATGTTTACCTTTAAAAAAGGACAATATACTAACATCTTTGACAAAACACTCTTATTTTGAACTAATTTCAGTAGTCTTAGTGAAAATTTGGAAAAATACAAGTTTCCACATATCTCTTACCCAGCTTTTTGCAGTGGCAGCGTCACAGCCAGTGACGTCTATCTGAGGCACAGTTATTGCTAATTGAAAACTTTTTCCATATATCTCTTACCCAGTTTCCCTTAATGTTAACATTTCACATAACGCAATGATCAAAACCAGGAAATTAATGTCAGCTCAATGTCATTAACTGAAGACTTTACTGAAATTTCACCAATGTTTCCATTCATTTTCTTTTTTCTGCTCCCAGATCGTATTCAGTATTCCATATTTTCTTTGGATGCAATTACTCTTTAGATTTTACACAATCTACATGAGTTCCCCCATCGTTTCTTGTCTTTTATGAGCTTGACACATGGTTTAGGAATTTGTTACTTAATTGTATTGCAATATTTTAGATATACATAACGATCACATTCATCACAGAGAATTTGTGCCTGTGTATGCTATAACTTAATTCCTCCTTTTCTTCCCATTCCCCGACTCTATCTTCAATCCCTCTTTACTTACAAAAGCTTTGTTTTCATTTTTTCCTTCTTCTCTAATTTTTTCCTTTTTCCTTTCATCCGTTTCCCCTCCCACCTTCTTCGTTCCTCTTCCCTTTAGAACATTTCCTTCCTATTTTACAATACCTATTATTAACATTTTTTTTTGAACTTTTTGTTTCTCACATCAGAGATGCAATGCTGTATTTACAAATGTGTGTCCAATTTATTTCACTTTCCAAGTGCATCCATTTAGCTAGAAATATCTCAAATTTATCCTTTATGGAAGAGTAGTACTCTATAGCATGAAAACAGCTACATCTTTATTCATTCATCAGTCAATGGGCATTTGTGCTATCTCCTATTACAAATTTTTACCTATCACAAACTGTGCCACTATAAATATGGGTGTGCATATATTACTGTGGTATGATGGTTTTAATTCTTTTGGAAAGATATCAAGAAAGGGAGTAGCTTCGTCAAATGGAACCTCCGATTTTAGTTTTTTGAGGAATCTCCACATTGATTTCCACAGCGATTCCACCTGTTGCACTCTCTTCAACCGTGAAGAAAAGTTCCTTTTTCTCCACAGCTACTACAGCATTTCTTATTTGTTGACTTCTTGGTAATAACCATTCTTTTGGAGTGAAACGAATCTCAGCATTTTAATCTGCATTTCTCAAATGATCAGTGCTGTTGAACATCTTTTCATGCATCTATTTGCAATTTCTACTTCATGTGAGTAATGTCTATCCATCTCAGATGTCCATTGTTGGTTTGGGTCTTTAAATTTGAGAAATTCAAATTATTTGTGTTATTTCTATATTCTAGATATTAGTCCTTTGTCTGACGAACAGCTGGAAAATTATTTTCCCTGTTCTTTTAACTCTGTTGATATTTTGTTTTGCTGGGAAAGAACTTTTTAATAAGATGATGTCCCAGTTGTAGATTCTTTGTGATATTTCCTGTATGATCAGGATTTTGTTCATAAAGCCTTCACATACACCTATTTCTTCAAGAGTTCTACTTATTTTCTCTTCCATTAGATTTAGTGTTTTTGTTTAAATATTTAGATCTTTGATCTATTTTGATTTTAGTTTACTCCATCATGAGACACATGGGTCTAGTTTCATCTTTGGCATGTGGAAAGCCAGTTTTTCTAGTACCACTTATTCAAGGCAAGGATTGTTATGCCCCCTACCCCCCCCCACCCCTGCCTTGTTCTTGTTGTCCAGAATTCATTTTGCTGTTCTAGGTCTCTTCTGCTTCCAAAAGAATTTTAGAAATATTTTCTGTAGCTCTGTGAGGTATACTAAAGTATTTAGATTGGAATTTCATTAAATCTGAATAATAATTTTGGGAGCATGGACATTTCCATTACATTGGTTCTTCCTACCCAAAAGCAAGGCATATATTTCCATTTTCTGATATCCTCTATAGTCTGCTTTTTCAGAGTAGTTTCATTGTAGTTTTTAATGCAAAGATATTTTACTTCCTTGTTAAGTTGATTCCTGGGTATTGCATTTTTTAAATGCTATTGTGAAAGGTGTTGTTTCTGTAATATCTCTCTCAGTGAGTATGTATGCAGGGATGCTTTTGTTTTTTGAGTGTTGACCTTGCATCTAGCTACATGATTGAATTTGATTATTAAATCTAGAAGTCTTTTGGTGGTTTTTGAGGTCTTCTATATAGAGTATCATGTCATTTTCAAATAAGGATAATTTAACTTCTTCCTTAGCTATCTTTATTCATTTTATTTATTTATCTTTTCTAATTTATCTGGCTAATATTTCCACCACTATATTGAATATGAATGGTGATAGTGGACATCTTTGTCTTATTCCTGATTTTAGAGTGAAAATTTTCAGTTTATGACCATTTAGTGTAATGTTGGTTGTTGGTTTGTTATAGTTGGCTTTTAGCAGATTGAGATAGACTCTCTATTCCAATTTTCTGTAGTTTTTATCATAAATGGGTGTTAGACTTTTTCAGATGCTTTTTAGCATCTATTGAGATGATAATGTGATTTTTGTCTCTGGCTCTGTTGATATGTTGTATTACATTTATTGATTTGTGTATGTTGAACCATCCTTGCATCCCTAGCATGAAACCTACTGGGTCATGGTGTGTAATCTTTTTGGTGTAGCAATTCTCTTTTTTTTTTTTTTTTTTTCGGTACTGGGGATCGAACTCAGGAGCCTGCGCTTGCTAGGCAAGTGCTTATTCCACTGAGCTATATCCCCAGCCCCTGGTGTGTAATCTTTTTGATAACTTTCTGAATTCTGCTTGCCAGTATCTTATTGAGTATTTTTGCATTTATATTCATTTGGGAGATTGGCCTAGAGTTCTCTGTTTTGGTTGGATCCTATTCTCATTTTGGTATCAGAGTAATACTTATAGGAAAGAGTTGCTTCTCTTTCACCTTCACAAAAGAGTTTAACAAGTAATAGCATTAGATCTTTTCTACATTTCTTGTAGAATTGAGAAGTGTATCTATCAGGACCTGGGCTTTTCTTTGTTGATAAGTTTTCAATTATATGTTCAATTTTAAAGACTGATTTTGGATTGTTTATAATTTTTCTATCTTCTTGATTCATCTTGGCAACTTATATGTATCCAGGAATTTGTCCATTCTTTCTGTGTTTTCCATCTTCTTAGAATACAGGTTCTTGAAGCAGATATTGGTGATCATCTGGGCATTTGCAGAATCTGTTGTGATTTCCCTCTTTTTGCTCTTAATTGCATAGATTTGAGTCTTTTCTTTCCTTTTTTGATGAGTTCATTGATTTTATTAAATCTTTCAAAGAACCAGTCTTCAATTCATTCATTCTTTGTTTTGTTTTCTTCATCTCAGTTGCGTGAATTTCTGCTCTGATCTTCATAATTTCCTCTCTCATATGAGTTCTGGGCTTGATTGTTCTTTTACTAGAAGTTTGAGATTCAGTTTTAGATTGCTTATTTGAGTTTTCTCTATTTTCCTTCATGTGGGAACCTTAAGAGGGATAGAGTGCAGAACAGAGAGATAAATGGAGAGAAATATATTAGAAGAAGCAAGGCCAAAGGACAAAGGATGATCAACCAAGCTTTAAAAAACTGGAAAAGAAATAGGAGAGAAAAATGAAGGAAAAAGCAGAAGAATATCAAAGTGAACCAGACAGACTAGAAATAATGTTCACTCATATGAGAACATCAAAAACACCGAGTAAGATAGTTTAGGAAATAGTGAAAAAAGACAAACAAAATTAGACAAACAACAAAACTAAAAACCTGTAGGGAGCAACTGAAGCTGGACATTGGTCACATGTGTCGGGTCAAGGCAAAGGTGGAGTGCCTAAAGCAATCAAGCTGCTTCCGTCCTTAGAAAACATCTTACCTGAGACCAATTCAGTCATTAGTTGCTATGCATTCCTGCATCATGAGACACTAACTTTGTCAAAAGTAAAACTAAACATCCCTACAGTGGTTTTCTGAGGTTTTTCAGTTCCTTTCCTCCCATCATGAGAGAGAGAGGCTACCAGCTGACCTCAGTTTTAGTCTCTTATCTTTATTTCTAAATCTTCTCACCATTTTCCCTTGGGAACATTGATAGCTATGTGAGATTCAGCAAAATCTAAATGAAAAACAAAAGGAAAGCCAGACAGAAAAATGAAAACAAAAGT